>JAODKM010000016.1:3268518-3284298 GCA_026780845.1 Petrocephalus sullivani | reverse complement strand
TGTGTGTGTGTGTGTGTGTGTGTATATATATATATATATATATATATATATATATGTGTGTGTGTGTGTGTGTGTGTATATATGTATATATATATGTGTGTGTGTGTGTGTGTGTGTATAAGACCTCTGTGACTTCAGCAAAAAGTTGGAAAGGGCAAAGCTGTCAGGTGAAGGAGGCCATTCGCCTGGTACATACTATATGTAGGTATTACATATCGTCGTGCACTGCGTTTTGGTGTTATTATTTGGTATTATGTCCGTTTCTTTTTTTTAATATTATTTCACATGTCTGTTTCCCTTAAAATCGCGCTGGTCGCAATGTAGTTTTCAGTCTGCATTACATGTTTATTTGATGTGTATATAATTTGATGTCAGTGAGACTCGGAATGCGGAGAGGTACATTATAGGTACCACCGCGATTACCAACCAGGCAGACTCTCATTTACAGTGCATCAGGCCCCTGCGCTGGCAGGGTAACTGCGCGTAGGCCTGCACAGAGATTGCTGTGTCATTTTAATACTTTCCATTCTAGGAATTACAGTGTGATGTGATAAAGGCTTGCGCATCGATGAGATTAAGTTTACTGATTTTGGCCAGTCTGCATTTTATTTGGGTCGTGTCTCCTTAAAATGTGCGCGTTTTTGATTCGCCGAAAATATTTCTGACAATGAAAACGCCGAGCTGTTGGAGTCGGTACCCCAATTTTAGTTACCGGGACAATGCAGTTGTGGTTTATGAAAATTGTTTTTTTTTATGTTAAATACAGCGTTGTTTAATTCCCAATAACTGATGATGTTCCTTTACGGTACTGCACGTGAAAGTGGTGGACATTTAGACACATTAAATAATGTGTATTTGTTTAGGACCAGCAAAACGAAAACAAAGGAAAACATGCTTAGTAATCGTGTTTAATTCGTTTGGACAGGGCATGCGAGTTTAACCCTTTCAAGGCCGCTTCTGTTAACAACATCTTATTGTATATGCACTATTCGCTGTTTGTTCGAAATGCGACTTTTGGCAGAATACGGGGCGACTTGGGGTTGTTTTCTGGTAAAATGAGCGGACAGGACAAGTTAACCTGTGCGGCTTCACACACATATACCGGTGTGACTGAACACGCCCACCGGAGCGACCGCGCAGCTGACTGACTTCTTACTTTTCAGTTATATCAGGCATCCTAGACTGCTAACAATAAAAAATATATAGTTAATATTCTAAGAAAAGACAACACTTGGAAATGTTACAAATCAGTACATCATCTCACGCGCTTTAGACACCTATCATACAGTTTTTTTTTCAGTTATTGATGGACTTTCGAAAGCACGCACGTGTTTATTTGCGTGTGCATTAGCATTATTAACAATGCGGTAAATGTATACAATATGATACAGAGGGTCATGCGTGATGCAACAGGTTGGTGTGTCTGTTTTCCAGCAGAGCGGGACGCCGCACAATGAAAGAGTGGCGTGTTTTTAATTAAAGGCCGTAAATACCCACCGCTGAGCTTAGGCGTTAGTACAGTGACAGAAAATTCATAGCTGACTTCTCCTAATGCAAAGCTAGCAAGAGATACAGTGTAGATAAAATGTCACGCGTCACTGGTAAATTGAAGTCAGTTTCTTGATCTAATCGGACTTTTAAATGAATTTAATATATTTTCATTATTCTAAAACGAGCCCTGATTGCTTCAAATCTCAACTTCGAAATTCGGTATTGTGAAAAATGAAATTGTTTTAGCTAAAATCACAGTGCGTTACGTTATTTATAATTGATTCCTATGTTCTCCGTTGCGTTTTCCTGCAGTTTTACTTACTGTTTTACTGCAGTCATGTCACTGTAACGAAAAAAAAAGATGTACAGGGTGTGTGATGCTGCTTAGAGTCTTGCTGAAATGTACGTTAAACTAACCCAGCAAAAATACAAACATATTGGAACACATGAAATATTACGACACATTGCCTGTAATACTTGGGGTTTATCTCACCGTAAAACGTGATTTGGAAGGATCAGTTTAATCAGGATTATTTTCTGAAAGTATGTAAGTAGAATTGGCATTTTCTCTGCTCAGAAATAAATGGCTAACAGAAGGCCATCTCTCTTAATATTATCTTGGAATAATATACAGTAGTGGCCCTGCTGGTTATTAGGGCTCCGCCGTTACTCATAATCTGCTCTCTGGTAGCCCACGCGTCGTACTGGTCTTCGGGTCTGCGGCGGTGACCGGAGCACGCATGCTTGATCGGGCAGAGTTGATACTAGCCTGGTCACAGTGTGCATTCCCCCTCGCGCTCTCCTCAGCAGGCCTGCCTTCCGTGACCCGTGAAATAAGGCATGCGGCTGTTTGCTTTCCATCTCCGCGTGGACAGGCGCACTGGGCCGGTTCCCGCACTCGCCAGCGGAAGCGCTATTCTGTCGCAATTTGGTGGGCGAGTGAAATCAGCGCCAAAAAAAAAAAAACAACAACCCGAAGCAAACTTTGCTGGGTAGGATGACTGGGTTTGACAACAAGATGCAAGAACACATCTGTAAATAAAAGGCCGCCCTTTTGTCTGCGGAGGCCTGGAATGGAAAATATTTCCCTTTTTTGATTTTAATTAAATTTGCTAATGTCATTGCATGAAAATATTGCAGATTATTTGGAATCACGGAAGAGTTACTTGGTCTGTGTATTTTAATTAGAGCTGCGAGTCAGGATCAAACAGTGAAAAAAAAACCAAATTCTGAATATGACTAGTTAGTATTTGATTAATTTATTTATTTATCATTTAAGAATTAATTCGAACTTAAGCGATATGATGTTCTCATTATGTTTACAGCCAGTGGGCGTGTAATAAAAATCTTGCCAAAGTGTTTATATGCGCTATTAGTTTCGCTTTGTCTTTGACTCGGATGAACCCGGATTCGGTATTGCGAAGGAAAGACGACGCTATTATTGTTCTAAAATGTAATATTTCCAAAGGCAACAAAGGCGAGCTGAGAGGAGAGGAGTCGGCCACGCAGACGCGCTGCCCCAAATGGGTTTACCTTCGGTATTCCTGGTTCTGTTAGTTCTCTTTCCGATTATGTTGATTATATATTCCTATGCCTGTAAATGACGATTTATTTAAATTTATTTCTTTTATTTGTAATTGGAAAATAAAGATACAGGTAAGGTTCTGTCTTTAAATGAGATCTCGAGCCAGTTTTCCTTTGATTACATTTGGAAATATTTTCACTGTTTACACATTTGATCTGTTTCATACATTGTCCCTATTTTATCTCAATAAGCATGTAAAACACTTCACATCCGTATTATATATACATATATGTCAAAATTACAATATAATATAATAAGCCTATATAATACACATGATTAAAATTCATTATTATTTCTTTGTTTGTATTATTTGTTTTTACGTAATACCCAAAATCTAGGATTTATTCACAAAAATATTTTAAATGAATATTATTTTGGTTTTTGTAGCCTGCTCCCCAAAACGTTCTTGTTTTTGTCTGTTGATAATTTTATGAAGAACTAAGAAACATATCATGGCAGATGAATTTTATGTTAGCGACTCAATCCACGTTCAGTCACAAAGCAGTATATTTCGGCTGTTTCCTCCGTTGTAAGTAACAGTTCGCACCGGTTAGACCTTCAGACGTCCTTCCCGTTTCTGCCTCGTATTCTCTAGGCGGCCTTTGCTAAAGGATGCGCCGGTATCATCTTTAATGGCTAATTACATATGGAACGTTAAAGAGAAAAATGGAAAACCCGACAAACAACACATAAATGTTAATTCCTGTAGGGTTTTCTTTTTAATTATTTTCTTTCCCCCTTTCCAATCAGGAAATTTCTTCCGATTTAAATACCCTTTCCCCATTAAAAGCCCACCGATGTTTGTCGATGTGTCCGTTTGACTTAGTCGGATGTGACACCGTGCGCCCCCTCGTGGTCAAAATTGTGCTTTGCCCGTACATTTCTGCAAATATTTAAAGAAATTGAAATAGTCGTCATTGTGAAAATATTCGTTGTTTATACTGTTATTGTTACGTGTAAACATTTCGGCAAGATCTATGAAATGTGTGTGTGAAAGATTATTCTACTTCCACAATATTTTTTGCCTGCAGCACAGTAAAATACTTTATAGATCGTTTTTTAAGTATGTTAACATAGCCTCAGTAGCTTAGTTAAATGCTGCGCAATTCTTGGAACGCATTTACACTAAAGGTTATACAGTCTGAAAACATCAAGCGAAACGAAGATATATGCCCGTGGAGGGCACTGGATTTCTAAATTACACGGAATATTGAGGGCTGAAAAAATGAACCTGCATATTGATTTGAAAAAAATGCATATTAATTAATGAACTGCATAGTTTGAAAGTATTTTGTATAAACCCGATATATATATACATTGTTTTTAGTAGATTTGTACCAGTAGTCCTGTTATGTGCGCTGGATTTCAGTATCACAACAAATCACGGCATATTTGGTCAAATCAACAAATTCCATTTGGTTAGCAATGAAGGAACACACATTTAATTTTTATCTAAGTCGCCCAGCAGCAGAAAATGCACACAACAAATACAAAAAAACTGGATTTAACGCGGTATGAACAAAATTAGGTGTAAAATTGAGCAAAACGACCTTTAACAATAGATAATAAGCATACAAATCTCAGCTAAATACTTTTGTACAACTAATGACGAGGGTAAATCAGTGAAACTTATTTTTAAATCGTCATGTAAAATATATAATATAGTAGGCCAGAAACGAAAGGTTTTGATGAGTGATTATTTTAAACATTCACCACTATTTAAATCTATTACAAAACATTAACCTTATTCAAAAATCTCCCGTCAATTGTAGCCTTTTATGGACATATATTGTCGTGTTATTTTAACATTTCGTTAAGGAATTTTACAAAAAATGGTTAAACTGTCCAGAATTCAGCAGGATACACCGTTATTTAATTTTTCAGCGACTAACTGTCCTACCGTAGCCTACTTTTTTTTTTTAGGAAAAAAGAATAGGCTAAAGAACACTTGAATATGTATAGGTAATATATTAAACATAAACAGACAGACAGGGCGTATCAGATTTTTTTTTCAAAAATTAAAAATAAGACAATTCACTCCAGCACGGGAACTCTCCGAGTGCTTTCATTCGCCTAAGAACAATTCCTAGCCTCGCCCTCTTCACTGCCTACTGCCAATGACGTTCGACTCCGCCTATAAAATATCTGCCTTTCTACCATTGGCTATCGTTGCAGTGCGCCCTCTGTGATTGGCGCGGTGAGTTTGAGTGACAGAGCATCCGAAGCAGAATGGTGGGTTTCGGGGCCGAGCCTGCGGCGCTGTCCACACGGATGCGGGTCCTGAAACGCGCAGCGCGCACTATGGCTGTGGATTTGCCCGGAGGCGCTGCCACACGGTGACTTCGGCGCGCCTGTGCCTCACCGCGGGAACCGCAGAAATATTTACACGAAGAACAATAAGACCGCATTTTTTTCCAGGATCTCCAAGGTGCATGAAGAAATTTCAGTAGCAAAGACACTGAAGCCGGTTCACCCTGGATTACATCCGCAATATAAAACCGCAAACGAGCACAACTTGATCAGACGGAAAGCAGTTCTTCCAAAGTTCATCTCAAAACACTTGACGGTCATCTTTGGATATATATTTGTTTGATTTTTGTGGATGTTTTGCATCGATGTATTTTTATTACTTTTCAAGCTTTGAATCTACTTGCCACAAATAAATATATAAATAGTTTTCTTGCCGTGCGTCTTTGGAATCCATCCCGTTATCGAAGATAACGCTGAAGTATCTTTGTAAGACTTCTGCGCGCTGCCGAAGTGGATTTCTGCCGAGCGCCCTGGCTTCACCGAACCCGGACGTGAAAGCCGTGGTCCCGTGAGGGAGATCGCGACTCGGACGTCGCCGTCCTGTTCCTTATGATTCACCGTCATAGTTTGCGGCTCACTTTCCGCAGATGAGCAAGCGGCTGCTAAGAAAGAATGAAAAAATGAATTATTCATATGTTTAACTTTGAATAATAAAAGAGAAATAGAACCACGGACATTTCTACAAACTGAACCAGAACCAAAATGTGTTCTTTAAAAACATTAGAACAAAATAAATGATGGACAGCAGCACACCCCCCATCGGACCCCGGTGAAGGAGATTACTCCTGCCTTCTTAGGAATCTGCAGTTGTACAATAATCGAACAAAAATATTTCTCTTCACTCTAGTTTCGTCTCTATTTTTAGAGCACGACAACTTCTATCTCGCTTATCTCAAGAAATTACTATTGGGCATTCTGACTAACAGAGTCTTTACTTTTACGATATGTAAATAGATATACAGACATATATATTGCATATATATTTTTAAAGGACTTTCACGGATTTTCACTTATTATCAGCTTTCCTTCGCGGGGAGTCTAAGGACGCGCCAGGACTGCGTTTCCACACAGTATATTTTGGTGCGGATCCACTGGCCCGTATTTCCCGGCCGAGGCGTAGCTGCACGTTTTCCGTCGGAGGGAGTTTCTTTCACTGCGACCAGCCAGATCCTCTGGCTAAAAGACCTTTTCGATGGAAATACATTGCAAACACGACCCGTTCGCTGCAATGCATAGTAAGTGCTACCTCTTTATGGAGTAATAATAATAATAATAATAATAATAATAATAATAATAATATCCATAATAGTAATATTAATAATAATAGCTTTTACCGTTTGCAATAGCTTTTGTCAAATGTCTGTATACATTTAAAAAAATTAGAACAATGGCTAAAGTACCACTATATTACAGCCGGAAAAGTGCCGGGCAGGGAATTGAGGGAATTGTTAAATCCTTATCTTTAAGCTCGAGGACGCTCGTTCCTGAAACTGCGGCCTTTGGTGTAACGTTACTGCGGGGGGTGGGGGGTGTTACATTGTTAATATCGAGGAAGGTTTTGCTGAGTTCAGTGGACTGTGTCAGTGTTTACCGCCATGCTTATTTCCTTCAGTAACAATGTGGCTGATGTCCGAAAGCTTGCGGGGGTGGGGGGGGGGTATATGGTTTAACAGCTCCAAGCCACCACGCGCCATAATGCAACAGTCAGCTTGACCTGCACAGCAGCAGACTCGTCCGGGTTGAATTTCTCCAAACGCCATCAGACAGGCCGTCAGCGGGACCCCGATGGCATCCGGAGCGCAGACGGAGAAGGCAGATATTCATCATCTCCTATTAAGTTAAAGGCCAACAACGAAAGCGGTTTAATTTCAAATACACTGCAAACTAAATGTAGTCACTACAAATCAGTATACATGCATATATGATTTATATTTTTCAACAGCGTGCATTATTATTACTATTAGTCGTGGCGATACTGGTAGTGCAAAGTTTTTTTTAGATCTAATATTAATATGAATAACGCTTAAGAAAATTTTTATTGTAAAAAGCTTTGAAGCTATTTGATGATGTTAAGCGGGGCACGTGGTGACACCGGCCTCTGGTGTTTAACTCTGTTTATGTGTGAAATGTCTCCCTGAGCCTCGCTGTTCTCCAGCGATTTTGGGCCGATTTGTCCTTTCACACGCGGCTATGGGAAATGACACCCCCTACCACGGCGAGTTAAACGGTGGATTAGATGCACAGATCTCCCAAAGTTATCGCTAATCACATTTCTTTCCAAGAGCAGCATTTTCTTTCATTTTGAGGAAGCGATCTGCAGCCATAACATATTATGAACATCCGTAAAAACCAACCGAAGTGACTTTAACACTCTGGCAATCCATAAATTATTAAAAATATTAAAACACTAGAATAGTGTGTGTTTCTTTTTGGGTAGCCAGGTAAAAACCTAATAGTGGAAAACCGTGTATTTAAAAAAAAAACTGTGTTAGAGATTGAGTGGACTATGACTTTTAGACTACACTGACAATTTTCCTTAGTTACTAAAAAGATCAAATGATGCAAATGAGCATTTGCAGCAATACTCAATCACTGGACTAGCGCCTAGAGGTTTTCCGGTTCTCCTTTAATAAGTTCAGATTTTGTATTGTTATATTTATCTTCTTCAAAAGGCCCAACAGTAAATGCATGCACAGCGGGTGAAGTCGGTCATGTTCTTCATCAGACGATACCGTTTGTCATTAATATGTCACAGGCGAAAGTGATATCGTTCTCACTGTCTGAGAAATAGTAACAGTACTGTTCCACTACTCAAAATACACATAGTGAATATCCGGTCATAAAATTTCCATAATAGGCTTATAGTTATGACGTCTCATAATGGAATTAATCGGTAACCTGTTGTCAAATGAACTACCCGTGTGAATTTAAATACTGAGAAAAGACACTAGCAAACGAATTTAATAGTTTTCCGTAACAACCTGGCAAAAAATACGACTTAAAGGTAAATGCGATATGTTCACATTTCTATGATCGGGACGTGATTTGAGAGATAAACTACGTGGCTTGTATTTCAGGTGTAATTCGCTATCAGTCAGTCGTATTATGGCAGCTCAGGGTAATGCAAAACGGTCTGATTTTAAACCTTGGCGTAAAGCCACAGCTGGAGTTCAAGGAGATGTTATAAAGCTGCTGCTGACCGTATTGTTATCTGTCGTAGCCCATGCCTTGATATTTGAAGTCCGAGATTCTAAGTTTCAGACAGGCAATCGCGGCAGGCACTGAAGTAAGCAGCCTTAAAGTTGTACCACCGACTAGCGCTTGCATGTCTCTTAAAATCTCTTAAAATGAATTTCTTCGTTTATTTGGTTACACGAGGAGTTTTCACGATGGAGCAGAGAAAATATTTAAGGATCAGTCTCTGTCTTTATGTTAAGCAAAATATATGAATAAATATAATTCATTGCTACGCCAATGTGCAATGAGGTAACAAAAAGTGGAATACATTTAATTATCTATTCAGTGATATATATGTATATGTGTGTACGTGTGTATGTGTGTGTGTGTGTGTGTGTGTATAATCGAACGAAATGTTCAACCGAATAACGGCAGCTGTTTTTATTTATAAGACTGAACTTTGAGAATTAATTAGCAGTACTGCACCATCTCACCTTGGAAATGAACAAACGCTTAACACTGAACCGTTTTGAATGATGTTTGATCGAGCCAGTGATAACTGCACCGTGCGTTAATACATTTTCCTGACTTTAATTGCGTTATTATAATGATGGTTATTGGAATCGTGGGGTTACAAAAATAAGTGAAATGTAAGCCTATTACGCGATAGAGATGATCAAGCGATTTAGGCTAATTAACAGTATTGCGATTGTTTTTCCTGATAATTTATAATCAGCTTAAATGTTTTGGCAATTTTGACTTGCAGTCTAGATGGCGGAATAATTAATGTTATATCACCCTTTTTCGGTTAAGATATAGCCTGTCCGTATTACTGCGAGCCATAAGTATTGTGTCTTTTCGTTATTAATATAGGGTATTATTTACTTGTGTATTTACTCAGTCAGATGCATTCCGTAAAACACAGAAAACAACCGATGCGACGTGACCTGAACGCACCATGCCGTCTGCATGACGTGAATAATTTTTCCTTCGAGAAAGTAAAGGTTTCATTTTTCGCATTTCTGCAGATACAGCGCTTGAATTTAAGCCCTGTGCCCAAAATTGTGACGATATTTTTCTTCAAGCTACTGAACACATTTTCTTGCCCTCATATATGAAATTTCATAATCTGCCTCGGGGTTATTATTTTTTACTTGAGCAAGGCTTAATCACATTTCCAAGTTGAAGGTATACGGTGGGCCTGGAAGCCAGGATTTGTGCGCTCTGCTTTGCCTCTGAGCTGTGCTCGTCTTTGTTACGCGTCCCGATTCCTTTTCAATTATGAATGGGAAATAAACCCGTGACCCGTTAACGGCAATAACGGATCCCGACAAGAGAGATTGTGAAATAGAAAGAGTAGCTTAACGGACCTTATTTTCTGGATGGGAGAACATAAACGTTTCTCTGTCACCCCAACCCCCCTGCGGCCGGCTCTGGTGTCGCTGTCTCTGTCTATCTCGCTAACGGTAGGTAATAAAGTAATACGGATGGCCGCCAACATCTCCCGTATTCATTCCGTTTGAACGAAATGTTTATCCTAACATAAAATATTGATTACACGCTTTAAAAGGAGCGCGACCCTTTTCTAGTACAGACCCCCAGAGGCGCACACTAGTGAGATGTGTTACTTGTACGTGGGAGGTAATAAAACGAAATGAAATAATCAGACGCAATAAAATATCTCAAATGACTGGATTTTCAATGGGTTTCCAAAAAAATCACCGATATTCAAGCCAAAGATGGCGAATAAACGCACAGTAACATCTGGGGTTTTCGAGCTTAGTACCATCACGTCCTTTATTGAAATCTCCTTGGCCTGATACTCATACGTAACACAACCCAGTCATTAGCAAATGACTTACATTTGCAGTTTCTATTTTCAATACTACTGTGCATTATGGGTGGAAATCCCGAATGCTTTGCCCAAACGCGCAAATGCCGTCAGTGCGGGTCGGTCGGTTTTACGGCTCAGGTTAGACGGCTGAAGGCAGCTGGTTCGTGTCACGGGGCACGGGGACGTCCGTGTGTATTTGTGAGGTTCAGGGCCAAAGATGGTGCTGGACCAGGTCTCCCCAGGCAGGTAACAAGCTGGCCTCAGCGAGAGCCAAGGGCAGGAGGTCCTCTGAAGTTTCAAAGACTTTCATGCTCCTGGGTCTGATCCTTAATGCCATCTGGCCAAAGTAATTAACATTTTTTGCTGAATAATTAAAAATAAGTTTTTATGAATGTCTTTAGAGAAATGAATTATTCCGGATATGAGTTCACTTTTAGTGGTTTGGCTTCTGCAGGCCTGCTATCCAGTGTCAGGTTGGAAGTCTGATGCCCTGAGTACCCAAATCCCTCTGCTATATTCACAACCTCATATTTTTTGGGGGGAAGTCACTTGTACGTTAACTTGTCCCTCATGGCTATTTCAGCTGGGATTTCTGTCTTTTCCCCTCCTCCTCAAAATGCTTACCTTTAATTTTAATTGATTAATTGATTTGAAATAGATTCCTACTCTTTTGTCAGTAATTATGAGATCTTTGAGGACGAGGCTTTCAGTGCCTTTCTGAAATCAGTGTATCATGCATTCATGTGTATGCGTGCATATTCCTTGCACGTGCATATTAAGCAGCTTTTTATCAGTGGGTCTTTTTGCAGTGTATTTGCCATGCTGGTTAGCTGAACTTCAGTCATCCATGCAAGAGCTGCCTATCTCCAGGGCTTAAATGAGCAACCTTCCACCATGAACCTTATGTCCTAATTGACACCTTGGCATTGTAGACATAAACTCAATTTTCAGAAGGTGTGGTCATAACCTCGGAGATGTGTCCGACATCCCTGGGCGTGTGCACGGTATTTCTCCGCGCTGCACTGGGATCCCGTGTCCCAGGTCACCTACGTACGGCCACCATGTGCCTTTAGAACGTTCTGGACTTTCTGCATGCGGGAACCGCCGTAGAATCGAGTTTTTCTCCGAGTGTGACGGGGCTGTCAGTGGGGGCCGCGGGGGTGCAGTGGCTCACATCTTTAGGATATTTTCGCCTCTCCCCTTCTGATCACATCTGCTTGGCTCTGGATCCAGATCCCCGGAGCAACGTGGTACCCTTGTTACTGGACCTCATCCTGGATTCGGCTTGTAGCCAAAGCCTGGAGGCCCTGCTTACTATCTGCGGTGCTTCCTCGGGAAGCCTGGCCATTCCAGTGAGCCCAGTGTACCCAGTGCGCCCAGTGTACCCGGCTTTGAACTGGGAAACCACTGCCCCACAAACAAGCAACACACCCCAGAGTCTGAACACTCTTTATTAGTCAAACCATCTTCTCCTGGTGGTTTCATTTCCCAAAAGTTTGGCAAAATAGACCCAGCGGCTTTTAATATGTTTTTTAGCAAAAGTAAAAATAATACATGTAAAGACAGATTTTAATTTTGTCAGCCAGGGGAAACTAAGGGGATATTTTTAAAATCCCCATTTGGCTGGCCTAGGAAACTCATTAGACCTCGGAGCTAAGATTATGTGGCCATGCTGTTTTTTTTGTGAAATATTTCCCCGACAGTACCAATCAGTATGTTAATACAGTGAAGTATCAGGATATGCGACATCTTGGCAGTGGCAGCATTATTTCTCGTTGTGTACCGAGGCTGTATTCAGGGTGTAGGAAGGCAAGTGCAGCTGGTGTCAGATGTATAGAAAAGTACGAAGGTGCCGAGTATATATGTTTTCACAGAGCACCGGGCAGACTGTGAAGGGCGCACATTTTGTTTGTTGTTGCTGTTTGCTTTTCATCAAAGACGGCGGGCAGTGGGATTTCTGTTGGGGGGGGGGTTAACTCCCAAAAGCTTTGATATAATCTGGCTCCTCTGTCCCTTTCCGATGCTGCGATCGCCGCCCCGTGTGTGGTGCGCTCGCCGCCGCTGGGGGTGCTAATGCGCGGCGCTGAGTCCCAGGGAACGGGGGGGTTACGGGAACTTCCCCTGTGTGTACGCGGCCCCCGAGCTGAGGCTTTGGCGAAACGCTGCATTTCGGACCATGGCGAACAGACGTTGATTGATGATTCCTCCAGGTATGCGTCTGATTCAGGTCGCAGTGGTGAGAAGGTCACGTAAGAAGATCCAGTGACAGAAAGCTGTGCGTTTACTCACCAAGAAATTACACATAATCATTTGATGAATTTAGTATATTTATTTCTATGTGACGCATTTCCTACGTTTTCTCTGGTATTATGTACTACCAGTATCATACCTCATGAAGGGTTTTTCTGTAGGAAACAGTATTGTATTAATGGCATGTCGTGTTCACAGAATATAACGTGTTTTTCATTTTTCACAAGAAGTATGAGAAAGACTCGTGATCTGGGTTAGAGTGTGAGTTTGTAACGCTGAGGATTTATCTGCGTATTTATTGATGGCAAGCAGCTGTTTCATTTATAATCGCTGCCAGCGAAATGAGGGACATCAAACGTGACCTTATGTTTGTCATACTTACAGTGAGATTAGTGTCAGGAATCCTGGCCTCAGACAATGAGCTGCCTTGCTTTATGTTTATGAAAAATTACTGACTCCAGCACCCCCGGATCCTTCTGCAGGACATGGCGGGGTCAACCAGCTGGGAGGTGTGTTCGTGAACGGACGCCCCCTGCCAGATGTGGTTCGACAGCGCATCGTGGAGCTGGCACACCAGGGAGTCCGACCCTGTGACATCTCCCGGCAACTGCGCGTCAGCCATGGCTGTGTGAGCAAGATCCTGGGCAGGTGAGAAGCCCCGCCCAGTATCCTCGCCCACTCCCCCTGCTCAGTGACCTAATCCAGTAGCCTTGCCCACTCCCCCTGCTCAGTGACCAAATCCAGTAGCCTCGCCCACTCCCCCTGCTCAGTGACTAAATCCAGTAACCTCGCCCACTGCCCCTGCTCAGTCACCTAATCCAGTAGCCTCGCCCACTGCCCTTGCTCAGTCACCTAATTCAGTAGCCCCACCCACTATCCCTGCTCAGTCACCTAATCCGGTAGCCCCACCCACTGCCCCTGCTCAGTCACCTAATCCAGTAGCCTCGCCCAGTCCCCCTGCTCAGTCACCTAATCCAGTAGCCTCGCCCACTGCCTCTGCTCAGTCACCTAATCCAGTAGCCCGCTCACTCCCCCTGCTCAGTGACCTAATCCACTAGCCCTGCCCACTATCCCTGCTCAGTGGTCTCATCCAGTAGCCCCGCCCACTGCTCCTGCTCAGTGACCTAATCCAGTAGCCCCGCCCACTATCCCTGTTCAGTGGTCTCATCCAGTAGCCCCGCACAATGACCCCGCCTACTAGCTAAGCCCAGCCTCCATATGTAGCTCCGCCCCACAACCCCACCCAGTTGCCCCGCCCTCTCCACCTTCCTGACCCAAATCACACACCCGGCGATTTGTTTGCACAGTTCCCTTTTCCCTTAGCGCAGGAGTGCCATTTAGCACCCGGTCCCAGATTCTCAGGCCATGAACTTCAGTACTTATTATTGCAACTCTTTGGCGGAGGGTGCCGTATTTCAGTATTCCCAACTTAAAAGAGCCTCTGCGCCCGCAGCTGCGACTCTACATGCTCCAGAATAATGCGAGCGCCGTTGATTACAAGCAATGGAGGATTTGGGATGAATACATTATATTTATCTTCTCACTCTTGCCTTTCCTTTCATGCCCTCACTCTCTCTTTCTCCCTCTGTCTCTCTTTCTGTTTTTTTTACTCTCTCTCCCTCTCTCCCTCTCTCTCCCTCTCTCTTCGGAGACAAGCCCTGCAAACGGCCCAAATCCTACCCCTCCTGTTCTGTCTCACAATGAAAGCTCACAAAAGGAAAAGATTCATCACATTTGGAATTTGCATCAAAATGAAAGTGGTGCTGCGTTCCGCGCAGACAGGGAGCGCGGGCTGCCTTGAATGGGCGGGAGTGCAGGATTAGCGGCCAGGCCTCTCGGCGGTGTAGAGAAATGTGTTCCCCATTGTTCCCCGACGCGTCCCCTTAATGTCCCTGGGTGTCTCGAAGCAGCACCGGGGTATTTCATTTCCTCACTGCTGCACCATCAGTAAAAAAAAGTCCCATTCATTCGGATCAGCCCAAATAAATAGATGACAGATAAACCCTGGTTTACCCAGGGTGCATTGGGGATCGATTCGCCATCCTGTGGCACCCCCCTACCACTAGGCCCTGCTCCCTGACTTGCTTTAACATTTAGTAGTGTTAAGTGCCCCCCCCCAAGAATACGGGTGTGCTGAAAAGCCCCTTTTCATCGCTCCTGTGCTCTGACCTTGGCAGGGGGTTTGACTCCCAGCAGGCCGTGCGGCTGGAGAGCTAGCTTAGCAGGGCTGCCTAAACTATCGAGGTTTAAGCTGCACGGGAGCTGAAATTAGGGTCTGATTAATTAGGAATCAGTGTCACACTGGGGGGATCCGAGATTCTGAAAGGGTTTGTACCTTAAATAGTCACACTTGCATGCTTTTATTTAAAGCAACATACTTTTTAGAGAAAGCAGGGTTGGTCAGTCTGTGGAGCAACTACAGTTAAGGGCCTAACTCAGGGCCCAAGGGTGACATCACTTGGCCTGGGATTTGAACCAGCGACCTACCGATGATATGCACAGCATAAAAATGTGCTAAGTCACCTGATGTGTTTTTGAGGATGGGGGCGGAGCTTGCGGGCACTCAGCATGTAATGATGGAGATCTAGATGCACTCTGACTTTCCCGTTACCGTGACGTGTAAATCTAGCCAATCACATGTGAAAGGCGGTAAGAAAGCAGCCAATCCCGAGACGACCTCCGGATTCCGCGTCTCCATGCCAGCTCTCTGGCCCCTGGGGGCCCTAAGCAGCCAGGGCGGTCTGTGGGGCGGGGGCTGGGGATGACCCCACACCACGCAGCCCTGGGGAGGGCTGGCACGAGCTGCGCGGCACACCCTCCCTGCTCCGTGTTGTCTGGGGCTCTGTCATGGCACGCCTCCAAACTCTCCCTAACCTTCTGCCTCCCTCCTTGCCCCCTTTCCACCCCTTTCTCTTTCTCCCTTCTTCCTTTCTCTCCCTCTCCTTATCTCCCCCCTCTGTTTCTTTCCATATTTTTCTCTATCTCTCTTCCGCCCCCCTTATTTTCTCTCTCTATCCGTGTCCCTCCACCCCTCTCCCTCTCTCCCCACCTCTCTTCTTCTCTCTGTCCCTCTCTCGCTCTTTCCCCCTCTCTCTCCCTCCATCCCTCTCTCCCTTCCTGCCTCTCTCCTTCT
>JAODKM010000016.1:3178443-3205833 GCA_026780845.1 Petrocephalus sullivani | reverse complement strand
CTGGGATCTGACCCTGCGACTAAGCGGGACACCCCCCCACCCCCGCCTTCCTCCGGTGGGGAAGCAGGTCAGCGCTGCCTGGGCCACAGACAGCGGGGTCGTTTTTGGAGACCAGTCAGCCTCCCCGCGGGGTGCAATGGGACCCCGATGGCAGCGGCGGTGAGGTGAGAGGAACAAAGCCCGGTTGGCGGTGTGGGCGTGGCCTCCCCGCTGGAGGCGCTGGGTGCCGTGTGCGTTTTGGGCAAGTGGGGTAGCAGTGCGGAGGGGGGGGTCCTTTGAGGGGTGCCGAGCCAGGCATCAAGATATTTCCCACACCATTCTCCCCCCCGCTACTCTGTCCCCTCCATCCCTAATTAAAATGTCCGCAGCTGCAGCCGGGGCCCAGCTGTGCACCGGTACGGGTGTCAGCCTGTCTCCTCTCTCCCTCTCTCTCTCTCTCTCTCCCCCCCCCTCCATTCCGCAGAGGTCCCATCCGTTTTTCTTCCCTCCCTCTCATCACTGACAATTAGACCATATGGATCAGTCAGAGGGCCTCAGAGATCAGGAGGAGAAAAGGTGACAATATAATTAGGGTTTTTAATTCTCTGCCTGAGTGGGTAAGTCCAGTCTTCATGATAATTAGGCCACTTCTAATGAAATAAATCTTTATGAAAGGCCCCCCCCCCCCCCCGACGGCACTGACGCCTGGCTTTCTTCTGCGTGGCATGTTTGCAGACAAGCACGTTAACACGCCGCCCCTGTGTTTACCGAATGTGAGAACGGACGTGCCTAAACACCCTTACATCCGGCGTCAGCGTGTTTCCGCCGGTGAATGATGCCGATCGATCCGAGTCCTTCGCGCTTTTTCGCAGGGTCGCCGTGGGCCGTGGAGCCCGTGTGAATACCCGGCTACTCCGTCTAACTATTAGGACACGGCGGACAAAACTTTGGGCAGAATCATATTCCAGATAAACATGCAATTACTAAATATATTTGTAGTTTTTTAATGAGTTGAAATGCTTCTTTACTCGCCGCATGTACGAGTACAGGTCCCTTCTGATGCATTGCTTTTAACCTATTCCATCTTGCTCACCTTATTCACACACAGACACCTCTATGACTGAGAGTGAAGCCCAGGGCCAACTCTTCTCTTCATATAGTGCCTTTGCTCTGGGGGCTAAGGGTCCAACGGAGATCTGGCTACGTGACTGAGCATGGGACTTGACCCGGCGACCTTCCAATTAAAGGGACAGAGGCCTAACACCACCTGCCCTAATTATGAGGTGCACTACAGGGGTGTAAAGACGTGGTTACATGGTTAAACTCTAGCCATTCGGAAAAATATGTCATATGTTTTACTGTAAATCATCATTTTTGCAACAATATGCCCCCTCCCAAAATTTTTCACCACTCCCCCCATCAAACGAAGCTAAATCCAGCCCTGGTACCGGCCAGCAACATAACGGAAGTAAAGTTTAAAAATATTTTAATTTAGCTTATTGAAGTAATCGTATAATCAATTACTTTAATTAACACATGATACAAATGAAAGGTTTCCGGGGCATCGGACTGAATCGCCTTGGGGCCCATGATTTGCAGCCCTAGTGCAGTAACAGATGCCCAGTCCTTGAGTTTCCGGCTCCGCGGTTCGTCACGTGACGTATGAGAGAGAACCACCAGGTGCTCCACGGATTCTGCAGACTAAAACCATCCTCATCCTCCTCCACAGATGGGCGGGCCTGGTGCAGAATCCGGTCTTTGGACCGGACGAAGGAGTTTCATGAGCAGCTACCTGAGTGGGATAGGAAGGAAGTCGGCTGGAATCCCAACAATATGGAGATTTGTAGTGAAACACAGAAGGGGATCCGTCACATTTCTGCAGATGCCTGTGTCAAGGGGAGCAGCGGGCTTCACTGAAGTGCGCCTCCCATCATCGTCATTCTCCCTCATCTTAATACGGGCCGTCAGGCTACACCGGGTAAACACACACACACACCGGCACACTAAGATCCACCCGCGCCTGCACACATTCGCACAGACAGAGCCGCACATTAACAAACAGGCACATACACACACACACACACACACAAACACACACCAAAGAGACTGACTAAGTAGCCAGGGATCACACAGCGTTCAGCCCACACACTTGGGAATAATCAACCCCACCGCCGGGACGGCTTCACCGCCCCCCGATTATCTTTCCCGGGGGGTCTCTCGCTAACCACGAACCATCGTACCATCCATGCTCAACATACTTCATTCGCTATTCACTTGAAAACACTTATGGCTTGAGATTCCGACTGCGGTAAATCTGCCTGTAGGCCGAGCAGCTCCAATGCGAATCCGGCTCAGCACAGGGAAATAAAAGCCATTGATTTACCACAGAAAAGCCGCAAAGTTTGGGAAATACTGCCCGCAGCCCGGGACGGGCGTGGCGTGCGCGATGCGGCGCGCCCCGCTAATGCGCGAGCATTAATTATTCATGAGCGGCGTCCCGCTGTCGCGCCGGTCGCCTAGCAACCGATGCAAAGTCATCCAAGGCCCCTCGGAGAACTGGGGCAACACGAGTGCCTGCGTTTGGTGCCCGATGAGAAAGCCGACGTCCGAATGCTCGTTAGGCAACGCGCACGGATCCGGCCGGGTCCCTGACCGAGCTAGCAGGCCGGGCGGAAGGTTACCGGCGGCTTAGGTACCCAGCTAGTCAAAGTAGGAACCGCTGAGATGGCCTGGTGAACCGGCCTCCAACACGTTACGGCAGTGGCAAACCAAAAACGTAACATGGCGACAAAGGTTTTTGAAGTTTATTATATTGTCTTATTCAGTCATTTTGTACTGGGATCATACTCATTCATTCTTATATTCATTACTGAGGGGACCTCCTTTCACCAGGGGAGTGTGAGGCATGCAACTGTAGGGGGTTTGCATCATTTTTATTTCTTTTCCTCATTGCCCATCCTTGCTCATCCTTGCCCACCACCAAGCCTAACCCATCCCAAAGTGCTAGCCCTTGGTCCTCTCTCCTGTCCTCACTCATGTGATCTCAGCAGGCACGAGCCGAACAATATTTTATACACTCCCCACGGCATAAAGAGATTCTGTAATATTTCAAGGTTATATAATCAGACATCAGTTTTCATTTATATATCTATACATTTTCTAGATTAATAAATTATTAATGTCATGTAGGACTGACTTCCACGGGCAGAAGATTTAGAAGGACATTCTGGAGGAAGTTCTGAGGACGCCGTGCCGAGTTCTGTCCTTGGTCTGTCTTCTCCCAGATGTGAAGGCACCTGACAGCAGATCACAGAGTCCCCACCTCCTCTACCCGCGTCCCAGCATGTCCAGGTCTCCATTGCACCGAGCTGGAAGCGAGCCGTTCAGATAATCAGTTCCCGCACCACCTCATTGGGTCAGGGGTCCTCACTCTCACGCTGATGCCCAGGTTCAAATTACATTCTTAGCGAATAGACCTTCATCAGCCCTGGGTGTCTCCGGCGCACAGACCACCAGCTCCGCCCCACCTCCTGCACCCTCTTTAGACCTAAGGACCTGGTAGCGTGACGAATATGCAATTAAAGCCAACGGATGGCATGAGGGGGCCTCCCCTGCTAGGGGGGTTCCAGACGAGGAGCGGCAAGGCAAATGGTCTCCAGGCCGGAGAAACCATGGCTCTTCCAGCCGGGGTGGGGCACGATGTCTGGATGACACAGTGGCGATATCAGCACACGGCGGGATACGCTTCCACGCGACACCAGAGCCACCGCAGAGGACGGGCGCCGGGGCCGCCTCCTTCTCCCAGGCGAGGGGGTCAAAGCGGACAAATGCTACAGCAAATTCTACATCGTTAGCACCAAGCTATTCCCTATGACTTTTTAATGCTCACGTCTTTTCCGCGATGTTATGTATGCTCGCCGAGCACGGAAAGGTCGCGCTTGCATAACTCTTGGCAGACGTCCGCGGCGGCGGGACCCCGGAGTGCATCCGCATCCATTTATTATCTCAGAACTAATAGCGGAAATCGACTTGTTGTGGGAATAAAAGCTAACAAAGGCTAACAAAAACATAACTATTAAACTTGAATGGATCCATACCATGCAGTTAAGATATGATTCACATTCGTAGTTCATTGTTAATGTAGGATATTATACTTTATTAAAATGCTGATCAGTAGCGTGTGTCAATCTGGAAGGTCCCTGAAACATCGACCCCCACACTCCACACACTACACCATTAACTCTACATCTGGCCCCTTACCTCACAATGATGACTACAATCAACTCCTACCTCCCATTTGGGCCAAAGCTCAGCCAGAACACTGATTTCTCACTCACGACATTCACATCACACCCCTCCTGATCTAACAGAAACCAGCTCTAAGTTTCAGTCCATATTAGTCACAAAGACTCATATAAAAACACATTTGTACTGGCATATAACACTCCCTAGGAAACAAAACCATCATGGTATGAACACCAGCTGCAACATGCATGAAAGATGATACGTCAGACATCTCACGTAACTTTGCCTTCAGCCATTTGGACTGCAGACTGCCATTTGAGGACCGTGTCAAAGCCCACATCTTCTCACAGTACTACGGAGTGTCGGGCAGCAGGAACCACAAGTCTTCTCACGCTTACCTGAGCTAGTTTAAACTAAATAAATGTTTACAAGGAAATTCAACAACTCTTAGCAAAAACTTTTATTGCCATTACTGATTTGCAGCTCGGATGCAAAACAGCTCACTCTGTAGCGGTAACAAAAATAGTACTGAAACGTCATGTTAGCTAAAACCTCCATCTAGAAAAGACCCAGGGCTTTTGTTAGGTTAATGCACATTCGTATTTTGAATACAAAATTACATTTATAAAAAGCACTCCACACGATCCCCAGGCGTACAGCAAATCAGAGCCAGGCAACGCCGTGGGGACCAATTAAACACAGGCAGTATTTCATGTAACAAATACAAAGTCCTGCCATTGGCCAGACTGATCACATTACCAGGTAGAAGCACCAATCACTGCATCAGCCGCCGGTATGTGGCTTCTGCAACAAACGCAGTATCTTTGAAAAAATGTAGCTGATGCCACAGGCGTAGACGGACAGGTTAAATAACTTAAGTAATGTGCTAACCATTAGCCAAAGACAATAGTAGATGAGCCATAGGCAAAGGTAAATAAGGTAAATGACTGCGTTCACAAGCCACTGCGCTAGGGCCCATATGATCAACAAAGGACTGATGACTATCCAGGCACACCAGTAGAGTGCGGACGTCAGAAAATCAGCGATGCTCCCAGCTGACAATGCGTCCTCCTGAAACAAAGCCCACAAGTGACTTTCAGTCAAAGTCCTGGAGACTCACATTCCGAAGACATTTTTGTGCCTGTTTAGTCTGTTAGTGGTTAATAGGTCAAATATAAAATGCTTCTCATTTGCATTACAAATCCCTCAAATTCAGAGGGATTTTTCAGGTAATCTGGCAAAGAAATTGTAAAGTGTTATTTATTAGTCGTGAACATACACCACCCTCCTTCTGGAATGTTCTAAGCTGCATCTGAGAGTCCAGCAGTTCTTCGGCAGTAGACTCCAGTTTGTTTTTTACTGTAAGGCAATAACATGCATTGTCAGAGGTTAGTAAAACCACCAATACAAGGACATCAACCTCATAATCCATCCATCCATGACTGCTTACCCAGTACAGAGTCAGAGTGAGTTTGGAGCTTATCCCCGGAAGCTTAGAGCACAAGGCAGGGGACACCCTGGACAGGATGCCAGCCAGTCACACACCACCCACAAAATCACACATAGTCGCGTACAATAGGGGTCATTTTGAAACAACAGTACACCTAACAGTTGGCCAGAGAAACCAGAGAAAACCCAAATGAACTCGGAGAGAAGATCCCACACTTATCCAGGACCAGGAACGGAAGCCACATCCCTGAAGTGCTACCGGTCACCGCTCACCCAGACTCATACACACCAGTACAGAAGCAGCAGAAACACTTACAGAAAGCGGCAGTGAGCAGGAGAACCACAGCCAGTAGTAAAAGTGAGTAGGAAAGTCTCCATTCACCGACAACTGAAGGTGGGCCTGCTTCTGGGCTCTAAGGAAAACAGCACTGTTAGTTAATTTGCAGTTTTCATATTTAAACCGTGGCACATTTCAGCATAACACGCGAATGATAAACCCCGAAACTGGACCAGGGTCCACTTTAAAACTAACTCACACTGCAGAGTCTGATTCGATCTCACTGGGGAAATTAAATTAAATTAATGCCTACCTCTACACTGTCTGGGCGATGTGGAAAACTATTGTAGAAAAGGAGCATAACTATTAAACATCACTATTTACTATTAAAGTTTGACTGGCATGGCAAATTTCATGATGTAAAAAAATATTGCTAATCATCATTGATGGGCAACCCAAACCCCAAGTCTACACATAATGCCTTTTCCACCTGCGGCTTTACCCAAAAAACCTCTCCATAAATACAACGGCAGGGACTAGGTGGCATGGTGGCTCAGTGGATACAGCTCCCACGCAGGGTGCA
The DNA here is from genome assembly GCA_026780845.1 of Petrocephalus sullivani. Lineage (NCBI taxonomy): Eukaryota > Metazoa > Chordata > Actinopteri > Osteoglossiformes > Mormyridae > Petrocephalus > Petrocephalus sullivani. Next base: position 3,199,300 of record JAODKM010000016.1, on the reverse strand, counting down.
CCCTTGTGCCCTGTAAGGCCTGGAATAGACTCCAGGATCCCTTCAGGACCTAGACAAATGGTTCCTAGGGGCTGCTATGAATTTTGCCTGCTGTAATAAAGTACGGTTCTGAAGCCCTATTACAACCTGAAAGTTAAATAAACAAATAATTACTTACAAAGTATTCTACATTACTGTCCACATTGCCCTCATGCTGGTATCCTCCTCTGGCTCTCCACCCCACATCAGCCAGAATAAGCTGTAGATCGATATAGCTAAACGCCTAGTTAGGTCGCTGCTGCAGGACATTGCAGAGTTTCTGAAGTAAATATTTTTACTGCTTCTAATCTTCAAACCATGTAGTTCATGCAGCACTGTTTCACTCAGAATGACCATTTCCAAAAAAATCACGAATAGATATTGCAGTTTAAATCACTAGTTTCAAGTAAACTGAACTTAACGCTAATTAGTTGAATGGTATAATGGTATTATAATTCAGGACTGTAATAAGGTGGAACAATTTCCCCGGCGACGTACAGGGGTTTCTCTTAAAAGGCATGCAGAAGGACATTTCAGGTCAGGAGAAAACATCATGTGGAAATGCAGTATTTCAAGTACGGGTAGTTTTTAATGAAGCAATAACTGATTATGTGTGCATTTAATAACTTGCGATTAGAATAGCCGTCGGCTGTCAGTGACAGCTCGCCCTGTGCAGGGTCGCTGACAGCCGAAGCCCATCGGGACGGCAAGGGAGTCCGCATGCCACATAAAACACGCATTTTACGTGCAATTACCCACCTTCTCTGTCATAAGCACTTGCACTATGTTTGCCAGTTTGTAGTTCCTAACTACATCCTCCCAGCGTCGGCACTCCCTCCGACAGTCTGGGCACCGCAGCTCCTGAGTTGTCCTGAGACCTTGTATGCAGGAGTAACAAAAACTGTGCCCGCATGGCAGCAGGTAAGGCTCTTTGTAGATGTCCAGACAAATACTACAAGTCAGTTCATCCGAGATGTCGCCCATCTTAATCACTACCAGCAAGCGGAAAGGTAAATAGCGGAGACGCGGCGGCGGCACACAGGCACGGAGGCTCGGGCATTTCTGCTTTCATATCCGGGAAAAGGGCCGGTTCAAAGGTTATATGGCCAAACTCCGAAAGGTGTTTTTCTGCACACAGAAAACACGAAATATAGGCAAACCGGTGCTTTGGGTGTGCGTATATATTTGCGTTTAGGCCAAAATTAACGGTAACATTTAAAGAAATGCAAGAAAACGAAAGTGAAACTAATCCGCAGCAGCGCGTTAGTAAATAGCCCGCATTTGGCACGCGGGTGTGCGCGTGTGTGTATGTATGTATGTATATATATATATATATATATGTGTGTGTGTGTGTGTGTGTGTGTGTGCACACTCTTTCACATGAGATCCTAGCGTTTGCGATCCACTTTCTGGGAATCCACAAGAAGACGTATTAAAAAGCGTCGCCTGCTTAGTCTGATACTCTGGAAGTCTGACATTAAACCTCTGCCCTGCGGAGTTGCGCATGCAGCGGTGCATACACCTGCACGTATACACCCGATTCCCGATAAAAGGCAACTTTAGGAACATTTATCCTCACGTAGCTTAAACATATCCTCCTGTCATGTGACCAGCTCGGACCCCCCCCGCGGTCTTTGCGGGACCGCAGAGGGGACACTGACAGCTAAAGTCTGCTCCAGCGGCTGGGCTGGCTGCCCCGTCCACCCCGACCAGCAGGAGTCATTATCACTCCCCCACCAGCGAGGGGCGGAGGGGACATCTTCTATACTTTATCTTCTTATCCATGCATTAACCTTCTCCCCCCCTGCAGGGCAGCCAAGACAACACGGCACAATGGGGGTCGGCGCTTTGTGTCTTTGCTTCCCAGAAATAAATAGCTCCTGAATATTCCCGGCCTATTCTCATCCTTCTTCCAGCCTAGCCTGGTCGGATTTTTTTTTTTATATATATAAAAGCATAAATAATAAATACACACGATTTGTGTGTTTTACCACAGAATGGAATAGAACATAAGTAGAAGTATTGCGACTACATAGCTAACTAAACAAATGTTCTTGTTGAAACGACGTGCAGATAGTGAGGATGTAGAAGGTTCCGTAGAAGGCGCTCCGTGCGTCCGTCCGTGCGGCCGGCCAGGCGGGGGTTAAGTCCTTCACCGGCGGGGGTCGGCTTTCGGGCTGCGCTGATCGGAATGACACGCTGCAGAGATGAAGTAGTAATTCAACATCAACCTCGTTTTCCCGGACATAAAGTTTAACTCCGGAAGCGCAGCTGTGACTTCGGTTAACGACCCTAATAAATCCCGCTTAAAAACAAGCAGACGGAGGGAAGCGCCATGCAAATGCGCCGCGCACCTGATACGGCCGGAGGAGCGGCGACAGGCCGGCTGCTGCAGATGCTCTGCTCGTCACATGGCATCATCTAGCCGCATGACGTCCAGACTCGGGTCCCGACGTGTAATCAGGCCCAGGCACGCAGCAGCCGTGCCCTTTGCCGATGCATATTCATAACACCGCGCGGCTGACCCGGGGGGGGGGGATCATTTATGATACAGAATGTGCTATAATAATGGCCAGATTCCTCTATAGACAGTAGCATACCACAAAAATCTCAATGAATGTCATGAAATAAGTCAAAAATGTAGGCTATATAATTCAAATATTTTTTTCCCGATAGATAGATTGATAGATAGAAAAAGTGAGACTATCGTATCTACAGTAAATATATTAATGTTTATTTAACTACACAATGCAAGTGTGCTGTATGGCAGGATATGCTGCATTTGGCAAAAGTTAGTATGTTGCATCCAAAATGTTGGTGTTCTAGATCAAAGCTGGCATACATTCACATAATCACCTAGCTAGTGACACCACCCTGTTGTCTGGGGGGGTACAAAGTGGGAAACGCCAGCTTAATTAATATAATTACGAATAATCTAGCACAGAGGTATTTCATTAATTATAATATCTGACCTCACACTATTGCGCGCAGTCGTTTCATTGTAGTGATGTTTTAAGGCAGAAAGCAGGACTATGCAGGTCGAGGGTCTCCTAGGGTCCCCTGACACTATAACTGTCCGCATGTAAACCAACTCAAGTCACCCAAAGCTGGGAGCAGAATACACTTGCAGCCTCTCTGCTAGGTCAGGGAAACCCAGTCGGGCTTTTTTTTTTTCTTATTTCTTCCCTGTGACCTCGGCCACAGTCCAGTAGCTGCTGGCTGGGCTGAGCGGAGCGGAGCGGCGTGTTCGGGGAGCCTCCTCGGGGAAGCCTTCTTAGCGGACCTGCCACGCACAGCTCGCCGCGGGAGCACTGGCGGGGACGCGTGTGTCACGACAGGGGAACAATAGCAGGACACCGGCGGATACATGTGTCAGATTCGCAGTGGGACGTTCCCAGGTACCGGGCTGAATTCGGGGCGTGTAATCTCGAGAGGAGAGTGGCAAGGACTGAGACACGGCTCTTTGGCTTCGCCGAGAAGGGGAAGCCCTCCCGGCACTACAGAGGAAGGCTGTGAAGCTGTACACACGCTGGGAGACTGCGCCGTGCAGAGCAAACAAACACTTCACCTCTTCTTACTCTGCTGAATAAAGATTCATCGTGGCATTTCTCCGAGATCTTTTAGGTGCAACCCCAGCTCTTTTTACCATGCAATTTCTAAAAAAAAACCTACATAAAGGCAAATTGATGTTTAATCATAATAATAATAATAACAATAATAATAAGTATTATTATTGTTATTATTATTATTGTTGTTATTATTATGCAACTATAGGTTTAAAGATAGCGGGACGGGAATTGTTAAAAGAAGAAATATTACGTCTCACTGCAGAGGACACCACAGAAAACTCAACCTTTGAGTGAGGGGTTAAGCGACCAGGTCAGATATAATCGTCTGACCGATGGTGTCCGCGCCAGGACCGCGATCATATAGGAGCCCGTCACCTGACCATGCAATCGGCCCGGCGTTCAGCCTGTGAGCTGGAGGCATCCAGTGACTGGGCGTCCCTCTAAGGGACAAGGACCCTGGTCGGCCCAGTCTGGTCCCATCGCACTTTACCAGCAGCTATGGACGGCTATAAAGACGGGTAAGCCGGAAGGCTTAGATACACATCAGTCTGCAATCCCGACGCTAACCTTTAATATTTACGCCGTTTATCTTTGAGGCAAATACATAAGTGTTTATGATGAATTCCGAAGTGATGAAATACTACCTTCTAATTTTGTCTCCTACTTTGTCTTGAAAATGTTTGCATCGCCAAACTACTTTAACGATACAAACCTAAATATTACAATACGCTCCATAATTTTATAAAACACAATACAGTATAATAAAGGTATTGTAGTTTGCTATTTTTTCATTACACATGATTCTTAGTGGTTACTAATATGGCACTAATATGACACTGTAGCTCCAACGAGCTATTCATGTGTTTTTCTCATAAGGATCACGGCGCACGACCTCTGTCGTATCCCAAACTTTTATAGTAGCAAATACTTTTCGACGGTTTTATAGTCTAATAGCCTACGGACTAGCACCTGGCTAAATTTCCCAAGAAATAGTTCCTGTCAGAATGGTATTCGGGAAAGCATAAATCCCCAATTAAGAGGACTATGGAGTTACCTCCGTGCGGTCATAATGGCCATAAAAAGGGCCGGTTGCTTTCCCTCCTTTTCATTATGCTCTGCTGACACCTAGTGTCGCTATTTAGAAAGCTTAAAAATCGATTTTGTGCATTTACCTAGCACACGCCTTTATCCAAAGTGACGTACAATTGAGAAGGCAGAGTCAGACAGTCCCTGGAGCAATTGGGGTTAAGGGCCTTGCTGAAATGCAGAAACAGCGAAATCATGCTTCCGACCACGCGACCTTCCAGTCACAGGTAGGCTCCAGTCCAAACCCACAGAGCCAAACGGCGCACTTTAAATATGCAAAGCTTAGATAGCAGAAAAACATACTCTGAGCGTTTTGTTTGTTGTGCGAACAATTAAACAATTTGACTGCAACAATTTTCATTATAAAAGAAGTAAAGTTATGAAGCAGCCATGTATCAAGAAAATGATAAACATATAATTTCACGGTTACTTTACTAACGTTAATTTAAGTTATAAACGTAAAAAAGTACACCTGAGTAACGTGCTCCCTTCCAGATGTAAGACCGTAACATCTGGGTCCGCAGTACCACGGTAATGCAACAACTGAACTTTGGCTCCACCTGCTGGACAAATTAAATCACGCAGGTAGGGAAAACGTTACGATGCATATAAAAAAACCGATGCAGATGCAGCATACTTGAATTGCAACACACCTTATAAAAAAATCTGTACTAATTTACAAGCAATAGCAATATAAGATACACAATCACTCTTTTGAGTTATAGCTAGCTACAGATTAAGCCGGAAATACATGGCAACAACTGGGCTTAAAGTAAAGTGTCCCCCCCTCAATTCAAATATACAAGTTGAAGGAAAGAACTTTTTAAATACACAAAAATAAATAAATTACGCCAAGATTCTTCCGGTTCGAATGATTTTGTCATTTACTTTCCGTAGGGTACCGTCTGCTGGCTGGGCATGCGCAGTAATGCTCCGCCGTCGTATATTTAAATGACTAAATCATTGTTCTGCTCTCACTTCCCCGCTCCTCATTCCATCGTGAACAGGAGGAATGATCGCTGTTTTGCTGACGGTCGGCTCCTCCGTACGTCCCCGAAAGGTGCCTCAAGTGTTAATGTCTTCCATGTGCGCACGATCGACCCGATTAACGCGAATAATACCCCAAGTCCCATACGGAAATTAAAATAAATGCAAATTAACATCTGACAACCGGGCCCTGAGTGTCTAGCAGTATTACAGCCTCAAACCCCGCGTCATAAAGGCGTCATCTTTTGAAAGATGGTTAGAGGAGCAGCGTAAGTCATTTCAGAAAATAAGTTAGTATTAATTATAAAAATTATAATATAAGCCTAACTGAAACGTGGCTTTAGTAGACCTTCAATTTATTTTTGTATGTGATGGCCGATGTAGAAAAAAACTACCTAAATATGACTTCCTGTGAAATGTATCTTTCACCCAGCGTGAAGATGGTGTTACTTTGGGTATAAGAGGTTAAGACGAGGCGAGTAACATGCGGGGAATTGTATTAAAATCCATTATCCATTGTGTGCCGATTAGCGTGCTGACATATGTTTGACGGACCCGACAATGAGAGTGGGCGGCAGGTGGTGTATCCGGGGGAGCTGTGCGCAAAGACGGGGCGCTAGCGAGGGCAAGGCAGACTGACACCTATTCTTTACTTTATCGCCTCCGCTTGTGCAAACGAACGCTTTAGTGAGGCGCTCTCTCTCGCTCCACATTCTGGGGGCAAATACTCCATGTACGGGTACCATGCGGCTGTCGGAGCCTGCAAAGATGCCGCCCCACCCTCTCGCCACCCGTGGCCGGACGGTGGCTATGGAGCCACTGCACTAGCTCTTGCGAATGTGTGCAGGTGGGGCTGTGCTGTCTTGTGCCTGCGTTCTGCTGTGTGCACCAAGCATAGAAACCTCTGGACTGAGTTTATGAAGCCCCATATCTCAGACTGTAGACCAGGGGTGGCCAGTCTTATCCAGACAAGGCCATTGTGTATGTGGGTTTTTGCTGCAACTCTCTAATCAGGTTACTAATTAGAGGACTGATTGGCCGACGAGTCCTCACACCTGGGTTTGATGAGCTGAAGTAAAGGTTACCCCAGAAACCTGCATGCACACCGGCCCTTTGTGGATAAGCCCACCCCTGCTGTAGACCCTCACCCCTTCCCTGCTCTACCCGACTCCGCCCTTATCTTTAGATTTCATTAGCATATTCAGGCTGAAGGACCCCACCCCCAGGGGTCTACCACGTGGGCAGAGGGGAACAGGCTCTTTAGAGAGCCTTGGGTAAAAACACTACCCTTGTGTTCAAACATGATCTTTTGCACACAAATGTCATAATGCAGTGTTGGTATTGTGTGAAAACCTATGGCTGATACACTGTCACGCTGTGTTCATTACACTGTAATTACTATAAGAATAACGACCACAGGTAACACTGTGGTCTGGCACCTCTGTGGTTCTAGGTTTGCTGGCACCCATGGCAGGCTCTGTGAAATATTCTCACCGGGCTGCCATGGGGTACATTCTGCATCTGTCACACATCAAAGGTGAAGAGGTCGGGAGTTCCAGAAGTGTGGCAGCGTGTGTCCTGTGGCGGACTATCTTCCTGTCCTGGATGTGGCCAGTTTTGTGCTCTGTGATGCTTTACATGATCTCCAGAGTTGCACAATGTGCTGTGCAATGGTGATACTGATGTATTGTAAATTGTAAAATTGCAAGGATAGTAATAGTAAGCTGGGTTGAGACCATTAGTGTAAATTATGGGGGGGGTTGTAACCCCCCCAGCGCTCAACTCTTAGTTGAGACCATCACTAAATTTCTTTTTTATTACTTTGTAATAGGAAACAAAGTTTAGTAAGCATTTAATGATTGATCGTTTCCGAGATTATCCCGGGTACCTTAATGAATCAGTCTATTGTTTTCCTCTGCTGCTTTCCGCGTGCTCTCTCAGCCAATCATAATCATTCTTATCCTTGATGTCAACTCATTCATAAACAATGTGGTGCATTTGTGAGAAATGTAATCATATGAGACAGGAGGAGAAAAGGGAACAAGAGCCGCCGGCAGCAGCACCACCCATTTATTAGAATTTGACTTGGTGGATTATGGGTGTTTCCCAGTACTAAGAATGCAAAGACTAGTGATTTTGGTAATAACAGTCCTGGTAACCTGGTAACTCAAGGATGAACTTTGGACAGGGTGTATCAAGGGATTGTTCTGGTTTGCAGCCTCGATATCAGTACTTGATATTATATTTTATACATATATCAATATTTGACACAAAAATTTCAAATATGATGATGTATTTGTTCCCACTATAAAGCAGCATGGAGCCTGTCTTAGGACGTACCTAGTGTGGAGCAGAGGGCACCTTGGATGGGTGCCAGCCCGCTGCCGGACTCACTCACGAGCCCATATACACGTCTACATCAACTCCAAGGAAATAAGAATAATGGCAAATTACTTATAGTTATGTTTTAATCATTTTTATTATTGGCTTTCTATTATGTTCAAAATGAATGGTAGCACTAGATTAGGATTCAGTATAAAAATAAATCACACAAGCAATACACACAAGAAAATTTCAATGAGCAGTTTTTACAAATGAAATCAGATTCGTTTTAATTAGTGCCCTTTCCTCAAAATCAACATATTTTGTTTTCATTCATTTGCAGAACAAGAGAATTTCGCTTAAATAATTTTGGAGAATCACATTTAGTATTGAAAATGACAAAGCTTTATTTTAGTTTACAGTGTCACCGTGTAACTTACATGTTTTTAAACAGTTTATATGAGATGACAGACATTAATAGTATGTGATGCTATGCATATATGAAAATATTATGTGATATTTATATGATGCAATATAATAGCATATCAAATAAATATTGTCGAAACTTAAAATGTAATTAATTTGTAATGCCTAATAATAATAATACTTAAACTGACGTCTATAGATATAATAAAAATATTTATGCTATATATACAGTAATTATCAAATGTCTGTAGAAAATATGCTTTGTAATAACCGAATAGCCAGCTGTAATGAGAATTCCCACCTTTAAAGGTGTCTGGTTTGGGTATTGCATGTGTGAATGCATTTCCGGAATGTTCCGGACCTGGCGGCCTTCATTTCTGATGCTCCATGCTGGACACTCTTATTGCAATGTGCTGCCTTGACATCTTCCTTTGTTGCCACTTCACTTTACCCCACTGGAGTCAGAGCCCCCTGCTGGCGAATGCTGGCAACACCTCCACCTCTGGGTAGGTCCTCACACGACCAGCTGAAGACGCGATTTCCTCTCCTATGAACTGGTGGAGTTGCAAACATGTGGCATGGGTCTCCTGTTGCCTGGAAGGCAGAGAATCATGCCGTAAGGTCTTGAGTATGAAACTGACAGACTGCTCAGACTGAGAAACCTGGCCAATGGCTTTCTGCTCAGACTGAGAAACCTGGCCAATGGCTTTCTGCGAAGCTGAGAAACCTGGCCAATGGCTTTCTGTGAAGCAGCAGCTGCCAGATCTGAACCGAAGATTTAAAACTTTTACATCCCCAATACCGGAAACAGCAGGTAAGGCATTGTCCTGCAATGTATAGTTCAGAACAACTTCAGGTGCTGATGTTTCATGGAGCAGAACTGGACACATGGTGGAAGCCATACAGAAGAATCACAGCTGTGCATTTCTGTTGTAGGTCACGGTAACTGAGCAGTAAGGATCAGTGAGATGCAGTGTGATGCACTTAGATCTCTAGGACAAGAGCCTAAGGTCGAAGCCGATCAATACAACGAAGATCTGTGAGATCCTGAGAGAGAAGGCTGGGCCGGAGCCGGGGGGGCTCCCCAGGCCCCTCATTAATATCGGTGTCCATGGTAACAGTTAGGCCCACTCTTCCCTGGGTATCCCCCCGCCCCATCTGCCTCCTCTCTTGGGGGGGTCCCTGCCCTACCTACCCTCCTATGACTTACCTCTGGGCCCAAACTGCCTCATGTAGCAGTAGGTGCAGTACGGCTTCTCGTCGTGCTGGAAAGGACGGGAAACGGCAGGTGAGGGTGGCGTTTGCAGCACGGGGCGCGTGCGTCTGTACCTCCGAAAGCATCGCGATGCGACACCGCCGGCTTTCCGGGTGCACGCTTAAATGAGAGGCCCTGTTTCTGTAGGGCAGCGGTTAACATTCGGGGCGAGGGACGTCAGCCTCGACAAAGATCTGCTCCTTCCTGTTTCTGGGAGTTTTTCTTACATTTGTAAATCAAAGCGTTGAGTTCTAATCACCAAAATGGAGGCGTGTAACAACAGCAGATGATAAACGAGTAAACGCTGCGTATTTTGTGGTTGTGATTGAACGTGGGGAACGCCGTGCACAGAGCCACCCAGTGGCAGCTTGGGGTCCTGCATCGCCCAGTGCCCCTCCCCCGTACCTCAGCATGCTGGCCCGGGGTGAGCTGGCGTTTGCAATCCTGACATTTCAGGCAGAGTGGGTGGTAGTCTCGGCCCAAGGAGCGCTTCTTCTCTCCTGCAGAAGGAGGCCTCGCTTGATGAATACAACCCCATGCATCGTTATGACATCATCGCAGGAGTTCAAGGCTGCCTGGACTGTAATTTTTAAGCAAAATTATTTAAAAATGTTCCGCTATAGAGATATGTAGTAAGATGTGTGTAAAGTATACAGCCATGCGACTCTAATTAACAATTTATGTCACGTGTCTAATCAATAACTTTGTCTTATCAGTTTTCTTAAACAAAGCAATTTTCTTATAATGAAGTTCCGCAATCATTTCACAATATTGTTTTTTTTTTTGTCTATCACAGTCTAGCCGAGTTTGGCAGCATGGTGACAATGTGGTTCAGATGTCCCTGCCCCCATCCCATCCCTATCTCCGCCCCTTCCTGCATGAGTACCACAGGCTGTTCCATTTGAATGAACCCACTTCCTGTTTTGCTGTAAGGCCTTTATTTCATCAACGGTCAAAAGCAGACTAACACGTCTCTCTCTGTGCCCTCCCCGAGGATTGCGAAAAGTGCCAGATAGCATTCTGGGACCCCGAGACAGGAGCAGCACCCCCGCTGGTTCCCATGGAACATTCCAGTGTGTGAAACTTCTTATCAGACACAACATATTGCTTGCTCAGATCCTCAACCGTTCTCTGTACATACATACCCTCACAGAAATGCATATAACAGAAGCCAACTACATTTTTCTATGACTTAGCAACATAAATGACTAATTATACTAAAAGCTGAAAAGTTCCTGAAGCACATTCAAATAATTTAATGAAACATGGCAGCATGAGCAAAGATTACACAGCTGGCAAACTAAAGCTCCTGCCTTATGTGCAACTTTGTATTTAACAAATACAGTTTATTCAAGGTTAAAGCCTTCAGGTGATGCCCAAAGGGTCGACACTAGATAACTTTTTGAAATAGTTTATCAACACAGTTGTGGATAGTAAGGGCATCCCTGGTAGATTATTTTAATTACAGAATGATAATAACATTTTGGTCAGTTTATATGGCTTTAGTTTTTAAATGAGATTCTTCTTTTGCTACATTTCCTGTTACCCTCTATCTTTCGTACATTTTTTTCCACACAGCTCCAACAATCCAAACAGATTTAATAATCTGATACCTCACATCGCACTTTCAAAATCACATTAACGTAACGAAACGATGCCGGCATCTTATAATCAGAGCAGACGCACAGCATGAACCGGCCGGACGTCTAGGAGGCAGAAACGAAAGCTATTCCGCTTCTAAGTCTGCGTCAACGCCACGGACATAAAGTGTATATGCAGCGTAAACTCACCAAAGTAGACTGGCTTTCCACAAATGGGACAGTATCCCACCATGGCCACTGCCGGCGCGAAGGTTCTGTTCACCCCCAGATGAAACGCTGCTGCGCGTTTCGGAGATAATCAGGAAGACATTTCCCCCGTCAGCATACCTGCCGCAAGGGCTGTGAGCGAGCCAGGATGTGGTGTGGGGTGAATGGTTAAAAGGAAGAAGAACAGGGGAAAATCTCTCGTTTCAGGCAACCACAGCTATCAACTTTTTTTGGTGTTCGGAGGACAAAATGGTGGCCTTGCTTTCGCTGGTCCCGAAAACGCCGAGCAGGTTTCAGATTTCGAGTCTTTTATTGACAGGATGCCATTTTGCTGAATGATCTGACAGGCAGAGCCCTCAGATATGGAAGCGTTCCACAAATTCCCAAACTTGGGTTGTGTCATGTTTAGGAGTCAGCAGGTTTTTTAACAACTTTAGTAAAGTACTGGATAGCAGGAAGCTTTGAAATTATGTAAATGAAATGAAATTAAATAAAATATCCCATCTGGCTCTCCGGTGAGACACACGCACACACACACACATACACACACAGCTCGGGGTCAGAGCACAGGGTCAGCCCATTTATGTGGTGCCCCTGGAGCATTTTCGGGAGTTAGGGGCCTTTCTCAAGGGCCCAATGGACATTTGACTATTCTTTCAAGGATGGGATGTAAACTGGCGACCTTCTGATGACAGAAGTCACACACCGGCACTCCAGTTTCAAGGTAAACAGATTCTAATCGTGCGAAAATGCTAAACTCAGCATTCAGGACTTGAGAGAAATTTTAACCGGTAGGGGGTGCGGTTCAGAATTGTACTGGAAGCCCCTTCTACTGTGCAGAAGCCAAGGCTGGTGGGAGATGGAAGCCCCTGAAGGCCACAGGCCTTTGATCCTGCAGCAAAGACCCCCACCTCCTCGCCCCTGCAGCCCTGCACTCTGTGCTCGAACCCGCCATGGACGCCTGACCTGCCTGGAAATATTTAGGTTTCTACATTTTGATGAGCCAAAATGCAAAAGCTCTTAATCAGCGGTGCATTTGCAGCCGAGATAACAGGAGGAGTGGTACTGTAAAAATGTACTGAGGGGACACCAGGGATAACATACGAGTTTGCCCATGTACTGCTGATACAAGTACTATTCTATATTAATAGTGTAGAAAGCGTAACTGCCATTATTATATGTATATAAACCATCACCTATTACCACTTATATAGTACTAGTTCATGGTGACATTGATTATATAGTCATGATATAAAATTATTTTTTAATTAATAATTTTCCTTGTTATCTCAAGACCCTCCCCTACACCATCCTGACTGGGGTAAGTGGTGAGAAGCATGTTTCTCCTACATGCATTGGTAGTGGGAATGGGATTGGCAGCCGGATCGGACATGCGCAGAGAGCGACAAGCGCTCCTAGAACAGGTACTCAAAAGTAAATCTAAATTTTTAATTCAAATCGGTCCTTATTGGCGCAATCATTGCCAGGGCCCTTGTTGCTAAAGCAGGACCCGATATCTACAAAGACAAACATTCATGAATAAATTAATAAACAAGCGTCTATGTGCTACCTTTGTAGCACGAAAAAATATAAAGCGAGTCTCTCCATCCACGTGACACTCATGTTCTGTCCTAAGAATAGATGTAGGCTAATGAGCTTAATATCTTCCAAAGCTTCTCCACACACAAAGAAATGCACGTTTCAAACATGCCATTAAGTTTTTCTTTTATTTTTGCCTGCTCGGGATTATTATTATTATTATTATTATTATTATTATTGCTGTTTACAAACACAATTTTTATTTACTCATTTCATTAACTGGCGATTTCCTGAATTCCTCGCCCTCCACACTTCAGAGGATACATAAATCTGTATTTCAGAGCACCACTTAGTCTGAGAGCCCGGGCTTGTGGTGATGTCCCCCCCCCCGCCCCCGCCCAGACTCACCCTCTGGCATAAATTATACCACCGGTCTGGAGATTAACACCCGAGCAGCACCATGGAAAGCGCGTGCACGTGAGAAACGCGCGGGGATTTTCATGTGTCGCGTCCCGCTTTTCCTTTTAATAGTTGAAAAGCGCTGCACTTCAAAAGCTACTGAAATTCGATTAAATGCAAAAAAAAAAAATAACAAGCGGGCTTCATTTGCATTCTCTCCCGTTGTCTCAGTTTTTAGCCTTCGAATACAAAGGAGGAACACTTGGTGATATTGCCTCTTCTTCAGCAGTAGGCACTATTATTTTAATATAAATGTCACAGGTTCCCATAATAGTTCGCCTACTGAATAAAAGTGGGTCTGATTTCGCTTGTGCAAACGTGTCTATTGCTAGGTGTTCTGTCTCCTTCTGCCGCAAAGTGATGCTGGACGGCGGCGACATGCTGCGTTTCCACCTGCGTCCACGGTTTGCCAACTAGGAATTGTGTTCTGTACTTCAAAACTTAACAGGCTTCAGTCTCAGCTGATTCCTCTTTAATGGCGAATAAAATTTAACGAGGGTAATGCACTTTAATGGCGATCGTATAAATGAAAGTTTACGGGCTGGCTGTGACTGGGCGCGCCAGGAGCAGATGTGGTGCGCGCTGCGCGGCCCCTGCGGATGGGGAAGGTGCCCGGCGGCGGGGGCGAGCGCCGAGGACGCCAGCATCGGGGAATTAAAGAGGCGAAAAAGATGCAGATATAAGAGCCAGGAAATGGACGCGGGTGACAAAAGGAGGAGCGGTACAGGAACTGTCAGGAAAACGGGACTAGAAGTGGGGAGCTGGGGTGCCACAGAGAGCAGGAACAAAAAGAGCAATTAAGGCTCCGTCTCCGGGGAGCCTGTGACTAATCAGAATAATTTGCAGCGACCCCCCCCCCCCGCATCCCCCCGTCTTCTCCTCCCCAGACAGCTTTTGTCTTCCCGCAGGAGCAGCGTCAGGTAGAGGAGGCGAGCCGAACCCCCCAGCAAAGCCGCCGTCGCTCTCCGATCCCCCCGAAATGCTAGTCGAGGGGCGTCAGTCTGATGTCTCGGGTCCCCGATTCAGACAGATTACACACGAAATCCCCCCCAGACTTGGCCTCTCTGTCTCCCACCCTACCGACAGAAGCACACTCCCGTGCAGGTTATAACTTGGCTGATGGACAGCATCACAGCAGCAGCTGTAAAAAGAGAACGTGCTTTAATGGAGAACTCTGCAAAGTACCCGATAAGCGCCAACACCAGTCTGCTACCGTCCTTCCCTATACTGCCCACCCAACTGACGTCCCGTCTGTGCCAGCACGAGGTGGGCGCGCACACACGAACACACACACACACCCGCACGCGCACACACACGCGCACGCATACACACACACATACCATGTATTCCTATCTTTATGGGGACACTCCATTCATTCCTATTGGCAGCTATGACACCCTTAATCCCTACCCAGTCCTAAAATTAACCATAAGTAACCAAACAATATATGAGACTTTTGTCACTTTTAGTCTTTTGATTGCAGATTTTTATAAAATTGAGGTTATCCTTATGGGGACCAAAAAATATCCCCACAAGATAGAAAATAACAGGTTTTTATTCACACTCTGGCGACATTGGGTCCCCACAACATAATATAAACATGACCACACGCACGCGCGCACACACACGCACATACACACATATAAAGGAGACACAATCACAGCACAATAGACACTAACTGTGCGTAATTATTTGCATTATTTCCCTGGCTGGCCCGGGCCCAGCATTACCGCACTGCCCGATGGGAATCCCCAGCCTTACACGGCTGAACTGCAATGCCATTTGTAACGTCAGACTTAGGCTACAGCATATTACAACGTAAACCTTTAGACTGGTACACTCTACGCTTACGACATTCAGTTTTTATTGTCGAAGTTTGTTTTCGAAACCATCTTCTAGGGCAGAATGTCACTGGGCTCTTTCTAGACAAAATCGACTTGATAGGAAGCCGTGATATGCGGCGCTATCTGTGGAGATACAGACAGCATCGGACCCAAATTTGGGCCTTTTTTCTCTTTCCTTACCTCGTCGTCTGGTCGTTTCATAGCACTGTCGCAGCGTTTGTTGACGCCAAGTAAATAAGTCTGTGATAATAAACAGGTATTAGCATATAAACGTGGTATCAAGCTGATCCCATTTTCACACTGCATGTGATTTCCGTAGGATCTTTGATCCGACTCCTACTGCAACGGCAGAAATGCACACAAATATAAATAAAAAAACAACAGCCTACCAGGAATCAGTATAACACGGGGACCCTGGCTATTCGTTCAGCTGATGTGCAATACATTAACTGAATTATAGCTCTATTATTGCAAGATAAAAGCATATTATACTATCCAGCAGATGAAATTTCATACAAGTTTACTGTTTCCTGCTGGGATTTGCTAAAATCTTCCAGTAAAAATATATGGTCTGCTTAAGAGTTAAAACACAATGTTTCGTGAATGGTTCAGACTAAATCTTGGTCATTTGTTAAAGGCTGTCTGTAAAATATGACCTATGAATATTTTGTCTGTTGTGAAAAAAGGACTGGTAATCAGCTTATTACAGAGTAACGTGTTTTGTACTAGAGATGTAAACATATTTTCTTGGTGAATTTACTACGACTGACTTGAATTGACACGATCAACGGTAAAAACTGTGATACATTCACAGATAGTTGTTCGTGTTGTTTCAAGATGTAGGATTTTGTGCAATGTGCTGGGGACACAGTGGTACTCACAGTGCCCTGACATCCCACTGAACCCACCCCTCCCCCCAAAGTAACTGGAGAGCGCCATCATAATTAACACCTGCTTAATTACGGACTTGGATGACACAGCCTTGCCTCCGACGTCGGAATCCGGGCCCTGACTCCGCTGTAGGTCTGGCACCAAATCAGGAACCATCCCAGCTGACGGATCCAAGCTAAACCAGCCGCTCACTGCAAACCAGAACCAGTCCTCTGCATACTAACATACAGAAGCGGCTTTTCAAGATATCTCTGCTTACAGAGTATATTCTGTATTTTCTGGGGTTCCTCACTGCCAACAGTAAAGAAAATACAGATCAAACAACATGGCTGCTTGGCAGCTACTTCAGTTATGTCAATCCAAAGCACATATACAGCCCTCGTGTTTTTTCTCCATTTGGCCTGCAGGTGTCGCTGGCCATCCTGTTCCCGTCTTATAGCCCCTTAGTCTGCAGTGTGTATGCTTGCTCCCGGGGCGGCCACATGGCCTAACAGACTAAGCGGTCAGCCACTGCCCTTCTTTCTTTATGCCCCACTATAAGGGAATGACCCACTCAAAGCAACGGACCCAAGGCTCCAAGACCTTTATCAGGCTGGGATCTAGATCCCACACCTAGGCAGGGTTGGATTCTGAAATCGCTCCTACTGAACTGTGTTTTAAATCAAATTTAAATAATTTAATACATTTAAAGCATTGCCACAAAAAGCAGTGTGCAGGAGTGCAGAAAGTCCACTTTCCAATCTGACAGTAACCATGAAAAAAATAGAAAGAATATGTACAAATCACAACGTAAATGTAACATATGCATTTGGCGGAAGGTAACAGAAAATTATGGATGGCTGTCACCCCTAGGTGACCCTCTTCCCGTAACTAGGACACTGGGAGATGTTTGGATGCAGGTGGCTGGATGAAAAGGCCAGAAGTGAGCAGAGCCTCGAGTTTTGGGTTTTTAGCCAAAAGTTTGGGAGCTCCCATTGATTCGTGACCTCAGAGGCAGATGGACCCCACCACAGAGGATCACGTCATAGTCAGTGAGCAGAGAATAGCCCTGGTTAGCTAACCTACAATAACAGGACAAAGAAATATGAGGCAGGGAGTGTTGTGGGGGAAACTGGAGTCAGCTCCAAACCAAAACAGCCATGAGGACGGATTCGATGACAGGGGCAGAGGACTGGCTGACACAGAGCTGCTCTGCGCTTAGCAGCCACCGTCCAGACCTTCAGCTTTACAGTCAGATTAGACTCTCACATTTCACACAAGTATGGAAGGCGAGTAAAGTTCTTAGGAAGAAGGCTCCAAATGACAATGCAACAATACAACATGAATTAGATACATAGTAATACATAAATAAATACAAATATATTAGTGCAAGTAGTATAACTGCAGCCTTAAAAAACAGTAAACGAGAGTGCAGTAGTTATGGAGCAGTGGTGGACTGTGGCTTATGGCTGGGTGGAAGAAGCTGTCCCAGAGCTTGAGACCTTTGATCTGTACCTGACCAGGCCTAGCTGAGATACTGCCTGCTGTAGAAGCTCACTCCCAGTGATGCCCTGGACTGACCACACTACCCTCTACAGTGCTTTGTGGTATAGATCAATGTGTTTCCCATAGCAGGAGGAGCTGTTAAGATGCTGTCATTAGTGCAGCTGTAGAATGACCTTATCACTGGGCAGGGCTGTAGCTGGTGTTTGAAAAATGGAAAGGGGGGGGGGGGGTTGAGGTTTAGTCCAAATTATGCATATGAACATTACTCCCCACATCCACCACCAGCCACACCAGAAGCCTAAAACAAATTAAGCAGGCATACTACTCGTCTGAGAAGTTCTCAGATTCTTGTGTTTTATCTATTTGCATTTGGCTTCATTTTTTTCAACTCTAAAAAGATTATTGAGGTCTGGACCTCGGTGACCTCATAGCTGGCTACCAGCATGCAACTGGGGGCTCCTACCAAAGTTTTTTCTGTGACTTTTTTTACCGACCACTGACTGGTCCCAGCTGATTGGCCATCAGACCTCGTGGGTTGTGCCGTCCACTTTTCCATGCAGTCCCTTTTCCCCCTTACATGTGCACACAGACTTCCATCGGCTAAAACGCAGATAAAAGATGGGGGGGTGGGATTGCAGTGCAGCGCTCATAAACAGCCGGCGGCGTCGTGAGCAGCCGCACTCCTACACGGCGTCGGCAAACCCACGCGTGCAGACGCGCACCAGGAGAGCGCGCAAAGGCGCACGCGGGCGCCGCGTGAAGGCTGCGCTCACCAGTGTCTGGCTAAAGGAATATTTCCAGCCGCTGGCGTCTCCCCACCCGCAACTTTGCCGTGGCTGAGCTGTAAAACTTTAATTTCATGTCCGCAATTGCAGTTTAATTTTCACTAAATGCGCATTAAAGAAACGGGTTAAAGCGTGTAAGTAAAACGGAATCAAAAGCGTGCATAATCAGCCTTAATGTGCTCAAACTGGAACAACTGTCCATTATATTCCAAGCTACTTTGTTATTAGAGAAAAACTGCCGGCATCATTACCGTTGTATTAACCCTTGTATCAATCCGTTCAGTAGTCGCGACGTTTGTTTGCCAGTAATGGACACTCTAAAAGACTTCGTCTGCGCCAATACGTGGCGGCAATTTCAGACCATCATGACTCATTTAACATAATCTTTTTTGGGGTGGGGGATTCTCGAGTGGACTCGTGCCACTGGGCAAAAGATATTTCACTCCATACAAAACTAGGAAAAGTCAAACTGTAAATATGGGTAACTAAAAAAAAAAACTTGAAGTTTCCCAGTCTGTGGCTTAAGTGACTGTCTGTATCACGAGCACTGGGTGTGAACTAGGAAGCCTAATCAGTCATGTCCAATGCCAAAGGTTTGGTTTCAACGCTGGTAGGGACCAGATTGGTCCCTCACCCCTGCCCCCCTAAACACAAATGGTACTCCCAAAATATTAGCAGGGACATGTCCCTACCGTTCATACCCAAATCTGTGCCCATGATCATGCCCCCTTCTTGGGGCCTAAGTCAGGTTATAGAACTGGCTTCAGATGAATCTGTGGAAAAGGTACCTAAGCACAGCTCAATTAACGGCTTTGTAAGAGTTACAACATAATGTGTTACACAGTTGGGCCCTATTAGTCACTGCTGATTTTGTAATAACGTGGGCAGCATTGGTGTTTTTAACAATAGATGTTAAATTACGCTTAATTTATTAGATTGGGTTTAAAACTGTGAGAAGTCGATCAAAACACATCTTTCAGACACACATAATAGAATTTTCTTTTATTTCTACATGTAACACAAAATGTTCATTTTAAGTGGTACCCCGTTGGAGTTTTTCTCGATTGTTTTGGAGCATTTCTCGAATGACAACTAACATTTGGAAAACAACAAGTGTAATCCCCGCACCATAATGTCGCTTCTGCCCAGCGGAACATTGTTTTTCGTAGCTGCACGCAAATTTCCAGATGTTTCAGTACATATAAGAATAATAATTGATACCTTTATTAGTCCCCATGGGGAAATTGCCCATGAGAGTAAGCTTGGCCGTGAAGGGCAGCCACCTTGAGGGGCGCCCAGGGAGCTGGGGGTTAAGGGCCTTGCTCATATATGCAAATAGTTTTGGTTATCGTATTTAATTCTCATCATTTGGCATAATTTTCAGTTGTTTCAGTCTTGTGGGCCAAAATAAATTATGTGGTTTCCCAATGAAATAATGTTACACCCCAAACTATACATGTATGTGATCCTCATGTAAGCCACCACGTGCAAAACAGCTAACCAGGCGTACAAAATGATTGTAAACATATTCCAAAAACTGCAGCGATAAGGCATTGCTATATGTCCATACATTACGTTGTTGTTCTTTTATTGCTGTTTTACTGTTTTTGTGTTATATCGTGCTTTGTGACTACTTTGTTTGCTATTGTACTGCGTCTTGCGATCTGAAGAATTACATGTGCATACTGACAACATATCTAAGCATTTTGACCCTCACAGTTAAAATAATGCTGATTGTACTTTTCATTTTGGTGGCACTAATTCATTTGTGGAATTATTTGCTTTTGAGACATGAGTTAATTGTTTTGGGTAAGTTACAGGCTTTTGTAGCAAAACCGTAGTGTTTTGCTATATGCATGTCTCCAACTGTTTGTAGAAACGCGCCTAGAGTCTCGAGAATGTTAAATATGTTTCATGTGCCAATCGAAAAACACTGTAAGATAATGAACCCATACAGGAGCTCAGTAACTTTTATTCATCTCCACATCATAAGTATATAATTCACTGCATTCATGTATACATCAATGAGGTGAGTGATTTCATACTTAAACATTAAATGCTGTTTACCTTAATGGGTCTGTCTTTGGCAGAAAAAGCAGGTTTTAAACCAACTGACACTTTCATACAAGATTTGGCAGGACACAGTGTAATTTAAAAAGGCTCAATCTAGCCGATGCTGTAACAATCAATTCCATCACTTTAACTGAGCTGTTGTGCCTGGACGTTTCCCCTCATGCCAGTCTCACACACCGAGCACAGTATTCCCCTCCTGCCAGTCTCACACACCGAGCACAGTATTCCCCTCCTGCCAGTCTCACACACCGAGCACAGTATTCCCCTCCTGCCAGTCTCACACACCGAGCACAGTATTCCCCTCCTGCCA
>JAODKM010000016.1:3139651-3162288 GCA_026780845.1 Petrocephalus sullivani | reverse complement strand
CCCGGGCCTTCCCCCCCCCCGCGCCCCCCCCCCGGCTGCTACACCCCCAGCAGCAGAGCCCCATGATGGTAGACCTGCACGCCCAGGTGAGGTCCCCCCCCCCCCCACTTCGGGAGGCAGAATCAGACTGAACCCCCCCGGGATTAACGGGAAGCTGTGTGTATTTAAGCAGGGTACTGTTCCCCCTTCCCCCCCACAGCTGCAGCAGGGCGCTGCTCCCGTCTCTTACACGGTGCCCCCTGGGCTGCCCACCCCTCTCTGCACGGGGCAGCACCTCCCCGCCTGCTCCTCCCAGCAGCACCTCCCCGCCTGCTCCCCCCAGCAGCAGGTCCCCGGCTGTTCGGTTCTCTTCAGTGGGCAGCACTACCCCGTGTGCAGCGTGCCACCGCCGGTGAGTGCCAGCTGCGTCTGCCTGTATCTGCCTGTGTCTGTGTCTGCTCCTGCCTGTGTCTGTGTCTGCCTGTGTCTGCCTGCCTGCGTCTTCCTGCTTCTGCCTGCGTCTGCCTGTGTCTGCTTGTCTGTGTCTGACTGCTCTAGTCTGTCCGTCTGTGTATGCCTGTCTGCGTCTGCCTGTATCTGCCTGTGTCTGTGTCTGCTCCTGCCTGTGTCTGCCTGTGTCTGTGTCTGCCTGTGTCTGCCTGCCTGCATCTTCCTGCTTCTGCCTGCGTCTGCCTGTGTCTGCTTGTCTATGTCTGACTGCTCTAGTCTGTCCGTCTGTGTATGCCTGTCTGCGTCTGCCTGTATCTGCCTGCCCATGTCCATTCATCTGCGTCTGCCTGTTTGCGTCTGTCTGATTCTGCCTGTCCATTTGCATTTGCCTGTTTGTATCTGTCTGCCTGTCTGAGCCTGACTGTCTTCATCCATCCATCTGCATGTCTGTGTTTGTCTGTGTCAGCCTACATGTGTCAGTCTGTCTGCGTCTGTCTTCATATGTCCCAGTCTGCCGGCATTGTCTGTCTGCATCTGCCTGCCTGCCTCTCTGTCTGTGTCTGCCTGCGTATATCCCAGTCTGCCGGTCTGTCTGTCTGTGTCTGCCTGTCACTAAATAGCCACAGTTCACTCTTCATTAGTTGCCATGGTAGCCATTGTTAGGCTGATCACCCTGAATCCTGGGGAGGCAGTTCGGGGAGGTTCAGTAATAAACCTGCACATTTTATGGTTAACGCCGTGACTGTGCTGTTTGGGGCAAGCCCTGCGTTACCGCGCTTTATGGCTGTTATCAAGCTGTAAAATATAACTGTAGTACTCAGAGCAGCGGCCCGGAGCTCTCTGCTGTAGCACTGATCTTATTGCAGATGTTCTCAGGATAGAAGCACATGGAGGAGCTACGGGCTCCCGTCATGCTCGGAGTAGTGTGTCATCCATGTGCATCAGGGTGCTTTTCATTTCTGGAGCCCCACACAAAAAGTCAGTTGAAGTCAACTGCTTCAGCATCTCCTAAATAAGGAATACGTTAATTTAATATTTAGTGTAGTGACTGCTTGTGGCCAGCAGGGGGGGCAGCAGACCCTGCTCTGATTTCCTTCTCTCTTTCTCTCTGTCTCCCAGGTTCTGCAGGCCTGCTCAGTCCACCACCTGCCTGTCCCGTACGGATTCCCCTCCCTCCTCTCCGCCGAGCCCCCCTTCCTTCTACACCCATCGCACGTCTCGCACCACCCAGCCCACCTGCCCAGCCCCGGGCACGTCGTGCCCTTCCAGACCCAGCAGTCCCGCTCGGTGAGTCCCGTCTCTAACCACCCCCCACGCCACACGGTTACGGCACTGCCCCCTCCCGGCAGAAACGCGCAGAGGGAAAGCTCCGTTAACGCTGTGGTTTGAATTGCGTCGCTTTGCTGACATTTCTGGCTCATTTAGCGAGACAGACTGACAGCTGAGTGAAATGATATATCAGGATGTGCAGAATCAGGTCCCGGGGACTCCGCTCCATTTGCCATTATAACTATTGCCTTCCTTTAAAAATACAGAGTTCCCCTTTAATGTGTTTCACCGGCTTAGAGTAACAGGAGCCATTGGCTCGTGGGAGTTTTACATGTATAAAATGATTCTGAGAGGGAACCAATCAGATCTTGTATCAGATGTTAGACCAACCAATCCGATGTTTTGGTCCCTTGCTTGGAACAGCCTCTTCTACAATCTGATTGGTTATCTCTCTGAACCAATAAATTTTTGTTTTGCCCTCAGAACATGTTTATGTATGTAAAACTCCCCCAAGCTCAAATCACGCATTTGTATGAGGGCCCTGGGCTTTGGGGTGGTGTAGTCTCTACACCCGGCCCTGACAGGCCTCTGACTTTAACCCGGCCTCTAGCGCCCCCCGCGTGTGTAACTGAGCCAGAGTCCATCTTCTCACCGCAGGCACTGCAGAGAATTGAGAATGAGGTCGACCTTCTCGGAGAGCCCCTCTCAGTGGGCGGGGCCTTCGGCTACCCCCAGTCGGCACACCCCAGCAGCCTGCCCCCCTCCGCACAAATGCCCTTCCTCTCCCACGACCCACTGCCCCAGGAGCTGTTCGGGGTGGTAAGACCCGCCTCAGGGGGGTAATTTAATCATCTGCCTAACGGCTCTTAATATGATGAACTCCCTGGCAGATTTTCTGGTCTGGGTAACTATGTGTTAGAGCTGAAAAGGGAAACGCTTTGTCTGTTTGTGCTGCTCTCATGTCAAGAAACACTGCTGTCCTTTAAACCACAGAAAACAGCTGACCGCATATGTTTTAATATCCGTGTTTGCTTCTAGACTGGTTTTGAATATTCATCATGTTTTGACACAAGCTGCAGACTGACGGTCGTTTTCTCCTCCCAAACAGCCGTACCCTCACTTCATACCGCGGCGGCTCACCGGACGCCGATACCGCTCCCAGCAGCCCCTGCCCCCGCCCCCATACCACCCCAGCTTCCTGCCTTACTTCCTGTGAGTACCATCTCCCAATCACAAACCGTGTTACTCGGAGGGTAGCAAAGACAAGAGCAGCAATTGGAGCTGATCATTTTATTTTAGGAACATGCTACAATGCAATAGGACAGCTTAAGTGAAAGGTAGCACATGACTACCTCCTGTTATGGGCATACGTTTCTGAAATATTTTTAATTGGACATTAATTCCTCCGTATGCCAGTACATAAGAGTGGGAAGTACTAGTGGCAAAGACACATATAAGCAATCATTTAATACAGTATACAGTACTCACAGTACTCACAGTACTCACAGAATGTCTTGGGAAGCTTGCTTAATTCAATAAAAAATTTTGAAAAGTAATTGGATTTTATAACAAAAATCATTACTTCATTAATTTACAAAAATATATATGTATCACATTAGTAACAACCAGTAGTTTTAAGTAAAACATTAATTTCAGGTAGTAATTAATTGTAGCCCAGGTTGTAGTGCTGTGTGTCTCTGGGTCCCTCCCCTGCTGTTAGGAGCATTTCCTGCTTGAGGCCCTGTGACTGAGGTTTGGTGCCTCTGTCTGTGTTGGTCAGAGCCAAATGTGACTGTGCTGCTCCTGTTTCCTCAGCTCCATGCTCCCAGTGCAGCCCAGTGTGGGACCCGCAATCAGCCTGGAGCTGGACGTGGATGACGGAGAGGTGGAGAACTACGAGGTCTGCATTGTGCCCCACATCACATCTCTTCCTGCTCACTGTCATTGACCACACCCCTCTCATTTGCCCCACCCCTTACTCTCTCACACTTCCTGCTATTGACCATACCCCTCTCATTTGCCCTGCCCCTTCCCCCTCACACTTCCTGCTATTGACCACACCCCTCTCATTTGCCCCACCCCTTACTCTCTCACACTTCCTGCTATTGACCATACCCCTCTCATTTCCCCTGCCCCTTCCCCCTCACACTTCCTGCTATTGACCACACCCCTCTCATTTGCCCCGCCCCTTCCCCCTGACACTTTAACAACACCACTCTCTTATTTGCCCCGCCCCACCCTCATCTGACACTTTCTGTCATTGACCATACCCCTCTCTTATTTGCCCCGCCCCACCCTCATCTGACACTTTCTGTCATTGACCACACCCCTCTTATTTGCCTCGTCCCACCCTCATCTGACACTTTCTGTCATTGATCACACCCCTCTCTTATTTGCCCCGCCCTGCCCTCATCGTTCATGTATTTTCTTCTGCAGTGTTACGCTTACGCTGGCGATGCATTACACTGCATTAAACAGTGTTTGTATGCACAAACTCCGCTCTGATTTAAGCTTATCTGTGTGCTGGACAGGTTTCCTGTAATGAGATTCCTGCAATGACCATTAATCTGTAATGAGGGAACAGCGGGTGACGGCTCTTCCTTGATTGACATATGGGACCTCCCCCCCTTTGCCCCCAGGCCCTGCTGAACCTGGCTGAACGGTTGGGGGAGGCCAAGCCCCGGGGCCTGACCAAGGCTGACATCGAGCAGCTGCCTTCCTATAGGTTCAACCCCAATAACCACCAATCGGAGCAGACGCTGTGAGTGTGGGCGGAGCCTTGGGGGGAGGGGCTGTGAAGGACAGTAGGAGGCAGGGAAAATACTCTAAGGCCTAAGACCCCCAGACATGGGAGTGTGACCTCAGCTAGAGCTGGACACGCAGTGAGGATCTGGGATCTGCACAGTCGGGATGTGGAGAGTCTCACAGCTGCGTCGTCTCGCGTTGCAGGTGCGTGGTCTGCATGTGCGACTTTGAGTCACGACAGCTGCTGCGCGTCCTGCCCTGCAGTCACGAGTTCCATGGCAAGTGCGTCGACAAGTGGCTCAAGGTGAGTTTGTGGGAGGGAATGGTGCCCCCCCCCCGCCCCCCCCACTCCCGAGACCAGCCCTGTCTGCTGGCGGCTAATGTACCCCTTCTATGCAGATATTTATATCCAAAGTGACTTTTTTCAGAGGTCTCGCAGGAACTGAGCATGCCGTCTTTTTTCATTGTGCTTGCTAGGGGAGTAAACAGGGGAGTAATCCGATTGGCCCCTGGAGTGCCCCCTCCCTTGTCACTCACCAATTGAAAGCACATCATTGGCTAATGATAAGTTTGGCCCCTCTGTGTGAATTATGGCCCATCTTATGGCCCCGCCCTATAATAAAAATCCTAGATTCGCCCCTGGTGATGGCTCTTCCGTTAATGATAATGAAGTATGTATTCTGCTGTCTCTATGGTGACGCTTGGCATTTAGCGGCAAAAACATCACTTTCATCTCCTCTAAGTGTAAAACGGCTGGGCGGCTAACAGTCTACTGCAGTTACCACCCCCCCCCCCGCCATCTCTTGTCCGCAGGCCAACAGGACGTGTCCGATATGCCGGGCCGACGCCTCTGAGGTCCACCGGGACTCGGACTGACCTCCTGAAGCAGTCACTTTGGCCCAACCACCCGTGTAACGGAGACTCCAAAGATGGTTCTCGGATATCCTGCTACCGTTCGTTCGTTTGTGTCACCGTCCGTTCCTTATTTGGGTTCTCCCGGTTCCGTCCGTGCACTAACATTCCCGGCTGTTTCAGTGCGATTCGGAGAAGGCGCGGCCGAACCCCGATCGGCTGGACTCCGACCGCGAGCCTCCTGCCCGGCTTTTTATACGATGTTAGCAAATATATCAAATGTTTATGGGGGGAGAGAGAACTTTTATTATAAGCGAGAAATTTAAAGCGTATTTTATACACGAGTGGTGGTGTAAGTGGTATTTCAGTTATAGAGCGGCGACCTGCCGTAAGCGCATTGGACTACTGTGAGCTCTGTGTGTGTGTGTGTGTGTGTGTGTGCGTGCGTGAGCCTGGGCGCATGTGTGTGTGAGCCTGAGCACCTCCGGCTTCCTGTGTTAATTTATACGACGTGTGTAGTGCAGTACACTGGCCTTCCTGCCTTCCCTGTTCTTTTTTTTGTCTTGTCTGGCATGGCCTGTAGGGGGAGCCACAGAGACCCGGGTGTTGCGCTGTACTTTTAAATGGTCCTGACCGTTCTCTGTCCACACCAGCTGTTTGCATAATTTTTTTTTTCCTGCCTTTGACTCGAGCCCTGCTCCTATGGACGCATCCCCATGTTCCCAAACACACCATTTTCCTGGACACTGAAATTAGCTTCTGATATCCAGCATCACCAGTGCCCCCCAAAGCCCTCGGGGAAGCGTCCTGTGCTGTGCTTCTCCTGGGCTCTGGGGGCATGTTAGCAGCTGGAGACTCCTTCAGTCTGTCCACCTGGTCTTCGGATCGAGGCCTTACTGGGATCACATGGAGGACTTGGTTATGTTCACACTCCTGTTTTGAATACAACAGAAAACAGCATTTTTAAGTCATTATTAATGTTTATTATTGACATTTGGGCACAAGCTACTCACTAGGGAACTTGCTCAGGACCGGTTGTGGGCCTGGTCCACTGTGAATATCTTCTGAACCTGATCACGCCTGGTGTCCCAGTTGGTCACCCCACACCCAGACAGTGACAGCTTACCTCCATGATGCATTGAGTGGATCCTTGATACTGACAACTGAATTTGTTCTCCTCCCACCAAAAAGGGAGGAACTGTCAGGCTTCTCCACCTCCCATTATATGTGGGGATTCTTACATTCATATGTATTTTAACAGAGGGAAGATGGCTCATTACAAACATCGATTGTAATGATTGTTTGCCTTTCATTCTGCCATGATGTCCTATTCTGCAGATCGCCACATGAATTTACAAAATACTGTTCATGCCGTAACCCCACCCCACCGCCCTCCCAAGGCATCCTCGACATTAGCCTGTTCTGCAATGTCCTTAGATTAACCAATTTGAGATCAGAAACCCACAGTGTCTTAAAATATAAGATGCCTTTCAGAAGTTCTCCAGTGTTGAGACGTGATTGTTGTCAATTGCAATTGTTTTTTTTTCTTTCCTGTGAGTGAACGCGTTTTGTTTGTTGTGTTGGGGTGGAGGGGGGGACGTCTGTGAATTTGGTAGCCATTTCTATGTCTCTCCCCTGCTTGATACACTTTCAGTTACCTCATGTTATCGTGTGTGTGTGTGTTCTCAGAACATGCTTGCCCATTATGAAACTGCCCCCCTTGTATTTGTTATTTTATTACATTTCAGTTTTATCAATTTATGTGCCGTATAATGTGTCACATAACTAATCATTTGATGGATTGATACAAAAAAAAGCATTTGAAAAGTTTATATTTTTTAATCAAACTAACATCACTGCTGTTGAACGGGGGCACTGCAATGAACATTCTTACATTCTCTGTGATTTGGGTTTTTGGATTTGAGAGGATGGTTCCGTAATAAATGTATGGCATAGACTTACAGTGCTACGGTGTTATATGTCTGTTATTTATTGCATTATGGGCACCAAATTTATTTTGATGTTGTTGGGACTATGTTTTCAGTCCATACAAAGGGAAACTATTTTTTCTTACTGTGACTGCAATCAAAAAACTAAAAATATCAAGAATTGTATATTGTTTGGTTACTTACGGTTAAAGCTGGGTAGAGGTTAAAGTTGTCTTTGTTGGGATGAGGGTTATACCCATAGAAATGAATGGACGGTTCCCACGAAGATAGGAATTAAAATCTGCGTGCGAGTGTCTGGCTTAAAATGATACTGATTGTACTAATTTAATCGTAATGTTGTAAAATGCCGAAAATGGCCACCAGATGGCGACATTAGCACTTTTACTTCAGCTGAGTTGTCGGGTGAGGATGCAGTTAGTAATGAAAAGGTGATTTTTATGCTGAGTTGAAATTATTTTTAGAAGTTATTAAAGCACAGATATATCGAACAGAAAGTGAAGGGGACACACATTGAGACTGAAATCTGCGTCTTTTGACTGAAGCACCCTTTCCCTGAGCTTCACCCGATGCCCCGTAATGAGACTTAGCTGGGGTATTTACTAATGCATGCAGTCTGTGTGCTTCGCTGAATATACAGTTATGCAAAATAGAAAAGTAAAACTATAATGCACATTAATATTCGATTAAATCGGCATACCGGGTGTTCGTGTAGGGGGGGTAATCAGAGTTGTATTTTACATTACCACCGCAAACTTGAATGCGTTTAATAAGAACAGGAGTATGTCAGATACTTCTCCGTTTCTCCATGTTGAATTCTACTCACGAATAAGAATGCGACGTTTTACTGCGATTTTCGCGTGTCAGCAGTATCTAGCCGTCTTCCTTACCTCAAAAGACATGAGAAATTGGGTGGGTGGGATGGAGTAGCGCGCACATACTTAGTGTCCCTACTGCAGAGAATGCGGGTGCATTCTCTCTCCTGTCCTATTTTTAACTTTTAAAACTTTTTCTTTTACGCCTCTCGTTCCGTTAAGTGGATGTGAGAGCTGTTTTGCCCTGGGGCTAAGCGGACTAAATCTTGAATGGAGGGGAATAATTGAGGAGACATTCTCCTAAGCTCCCCTGCACATATTGACTTGAAGGCAGAGGCATATTGTCGGCCTGAGAGACTGGCACACTGACGACACCCTTGTCCTGCCTGGGACGGCAACATGCTGCCAATTCCCGCATACTGGAGCGCTGACGGTGGGTAGCGTGCATTTCCGCCAGTAGGCGGCGTAGTCTCACTATAGGCTCATTGCCAGGGTTATGGCTCCATATATTTTTGGAAGGGGTGGATTAGGCAGGCAGGTAGTGTGGTCGGGGGTCACAGGTCCAGAGGGGTCGAGGCCCGGGGAAGCCAGTCCTATGAGGGACCGTATTTAAGCTCTGCACGTGGCTCAGGTGTGGCAGCTGATTGGTCCGAATTGGCTCCGCCCCGCGGGACGCCACAGTGCTACACTGTATCACGCCTAATATATAATACATAATATAACATACTGCATTTAAGCGAATCATCGCCGTTCAGCCGGTGGATGTCGTTACATTTGACCAGTTTCTGGGCGATCGGCGCAAAATTCTCTGATAGATCAGCGCTGCTGGTTTTGGGTTTAGGGGCGCGATTGATACAGCAAAGCGAACACACATGGCATCTGGAAACAACCGAATGTTTAACTCAGCCAGCAAGTCATTGTAGCCTACGAGGTGTAATTATTTAAAACTAAAGAAGTAATAGAAAAACCCAATATTACACATATAAAGTATTATAATGATGGATTCAAAGACAGCGGTTACTAATGTAGCCTAAAGTTATAACTGCAGTGTTTAGGATCCAGTGTCTTTGTCAATGATTTTAGTGCGCTTGGCAATTGATGGATATCTTATCAAATTCTGGGGATTATAGAATTTAAAGGCAGGGATTTATATTACCGATAACTAAACTAGACTCTCTGGGACGTTTTCTTGTGTAGTTTCTGTAATTTGTACGTAATTTATTCGCCCGTAGCACCATTACTCCGAACGGCTGGGGAACTGGTGTCACTTCTCTTCAGGTCTAAGAGGAAAGACACAGTCCCTCCCTACAGTATGGGGCGATGCCGCCCGCTGCCTCCCTCTGCCACCTCTCTTGGGTACAGGGCCTGATTCCTGAACACTTCCTGGACTGTGGTCAGATGCTCTGGTTGAGGGCAGCTGCCGACCACGTCCTTGGAGACAGGACAGTCACTTAATCACAGCTGTCACTTCAGCTAATCTATTACAACTCTGCACACCTTTACACTGGCTTTACAGAATTTGTCCCACAGCGGCTGGTGCAGAAACAGTGGGTCAGTTTCACGGTAAGTAATTGAGAAATCCTGTATATGTGACACATTCCAGCTGAAAATGATGAGCTTAAGTAACAGCTGGTCCACGTCAGATTGTGACAGACCTGTAACCTTGTCCTATTTCCTTCAATAACTCCGATGCTAAACATAACATCAACATCCCAGCAGATTATGGTCAGGTTTGGCTTTCATATTAATATGACAAAGAAGCTTTGAGGATCCGATTGCGTTGCTTCATTCACTGTCCACATGGCAGCGCTGAACGCCGCACCCTTCTGGAATCTTCCAGGCTCCAGATACCTGGGGAAAGTATTCAGTCTGCAGCCACCAGTCAGCTGGTGATGCTCCCATGGACTTGACATGGCCTTATGGAGGCAACTATTTCTGTTCCTTTGGTTTCTCATTAACCTTAATAACTAGAGGGTGTTGAAGATAACTTGAGTTATACCAGTAACTATATCATTACCTATCTGTCCATCCATACATCCATCCATCCATCCATCCATCCATACTCTCTAACTGCATACCCATTGCAGGGTTGGGGGCTTTAAGTGAATTTTAATAAAAAAAATACTATATATTAAAGATAAGAATGTTCACCACAATTTTTATTAGAGATTTATCAACAACGAACAAGACAGAACAGAACGCACCCCCCCACCCCCCAATACACCCTGAGACAGCCCCCTAAAAGAAAAGGAACAGAGGACCAACAATGGTAGAGGTCACTGGCACACCCAGCCCGGGGGAGCGCAGCACGTCATGAAGCCCCCTGACCCACTGCGCGTCATAGAGCCAGCCCGTGACCGACTGCGCGTCATGGAGCCGGCCCGTGACCGACTGCACGTCATGGAGCCGGCTGCTGACCGACTGCGCGTCATGGAGCCGGCCCCCTGACCGACTGCGCGTCATGGAGCCGCCCCCCTGACCGACTGCGCGTCATGGAGCCGCCCCCCTGACCGACTGCGCGTCATGGAGCCGGCTGCTGACCGACTGCACGTCATGGAGCCGGCCCGTGACCGACTGCGCGCCATGGAGCCGGCCCGTGACCGACTGCGCGTCATAGAGCCGGCTACTGACCGATTGCACGTCATGGAGCCGGCCCGTGACCGACTGCGCGTCATGGAGCCGGCTGCTGACCGACTGCACGTCATGGAGCCGGCCCGTGACCGACTGCGCGTCATGAGACAGCCCTGGATAGTAGAACCAGACGAGTTACCACAAGTTTAAGTTGATGAATTCTGGAAAATTACTCTTGACATTTATCAATCTGGACAAATCTGACTAAAAGACACACGCCTTATAATATTTTTATATTATCAAAGTAATTCCGCGTAACCCATGCCCAGGCTGTGTTTATGGAGTTACGAGGGACGTGCAAAAAGTTTCCACACTTTTTTCAACTATTTATTTGAACTCTCGAACACTTTTCTACGCAGTCACCTTCCTTTGTGACGCAGCTTCCCAGCACTGTACCAGCTTTTTAATGCCATCAGCAGCGCATTACGTATAAAAGTATGGAAACTTTTTCAATGTCCCTCGTATAAACTCTCAGGGTATTAAAAATACTATTCAGCTGATAAAGCGATGTGTGTGTGTGTGTGTGTGTGTGTGTGTGTGTGGGGGGGGGACATGGCCTGGCGGTCCCCTGAAGCCGTGTCCTCTCTTCCAGATGTGCTTTGCACATTTTTTTCCATTTTTAGGTCTCCATTCCTGCCTGACTTCAGTAAGTATCATTGATTGCGAGATGAATCCCATTGTGACATAAATGTAATGCCTTTACAATTAGGCTAATTGAGCATTCAGACTATGCAGTGCTTTGGAAGGGACAATCAAATCATCATACCCACATGGAAATAAATGGAGGGTTTTATATAAATAAGCCTTAATTACTAGTTATGCAATGAGAGAAAAGGATGTGCTTTGTTTTAATGTATAATATGGAGAACATTTAAGAGGCCTTGATGTAATTAAGCATTAGGACAGCCTTTGGCTGCTGGAAAGGTGATTGGAGCCTGAGAGCGACTGTGCGTACAGCGCAGGATGCGGAGGGAAAGGCAGGCACGGCCCAGAGCGTGGTGATACAAACATGAAGGTGCTGTGCCTGAGAGCGACTGTGCGTACAGCGCGGGATGCGGAGGGAAATGCAGGCACGGCCCAGAGCGTGGTGATACAAACATGAAGGCACTGTGCATGAGAGCATAGTGTGCGATGGTGTGTGATAGGGTGTGATGGTATATGATAGTGTGTTATAGTGTGTGATGGTATGCGATAGTGTGTGTTAGTGTGTGATGGTATGCGATAGTGTGCGATGGTATGTGATAGTGTGTGATGGTATGCGATAGTGTGCGATGGTATGTGACAGTGTGTGATAGTATGCGATGGTATGTGATATTGTGTGATGGTATGCGATAGTGTGCGATGGTATGTGATAGTGTGCAATGGTGTGTGATGGTAAGTGATAGTGTGTTATATTGTGTGATGGTATTTGATAGTGTGTGTTAGTATGTGATTGTGTGTGATGGTATGTGATAGTGTGTGATGGTATGTGATAGTGTGTGATAGTGTGTGATGGTATGCGATAGTGTGCGATGGTATGTGACAGTGTGTGATAGTATGCGATGGTATGTGATAGTGTGTGATAGTGTGCGATAGTGTTTGATGGTGTGTGATAGTGTGTTATGGTATGTGATAGTGTGTGATAGTGTTTGATGGTGTGTGATAGTGTGTGATGGTATTTGATAGTGTGTGTTATGTGATAGTGTGTGATAGTATGTGATTGTGTGTCCCCAATGATGGACTGGCAGCCTGTTCTGGGAGTCCCCTGCATTTTGACCTGTGATATGCTCAAGGATAACACTAAAAATGTGGTAATGGAGGATGGATAGAATCTTTTATAACAAACATTTATTTTTCTCCTGTCTTCAAAACATTCCTGCTTTGTGGATCCGGTCTGTAGCCAGACAGATAAGAATCGTAATATAAATTACAGTATTGAAGAGGCTGAACTGTGGAGGCTAACTGTGAGGAACTTTTTGAAAAAATGTTTCGGGTGATGTATTCTCCAGGATCCTGGAAGGTGGGCTGTAGTAGAAACGTAATTCTTATTGTCTGGTGTTTTTACTAAACTTTACAGAACACATATAATATATCGGTTCACACAAAGACAGACTCAGGAGATATTTATTTAAAAAAAAAAAACATCATCAAAAACAGCTCACAGCTACACTGCGTAAGGATCGCATACACACGTTTCTGTGTTTTCACTGGAATTTTTTTTTGGAAGTTTGTGACTTGTTCATTTCACTTCTGTCGGAATCTGCCGGAAGAACACAGAAATGTGAGGTTTATTATCTTGCCAGGTATTTTGGGCTCTGGTTCATTGTCCGCCTGGAGCATGTCCCAGAAACAGAGGGCGCAGGACACCCTGGATGGGACCCCAGTCCATCACAGGACACATCCCATAGCTACACATATGCAGACTGTAAACACAGGTTCTATTGTCATCGCATTACACAATATGACATTATATCGGTGACTTCCAAAGCTGATGCGTTACAAATCTGAAGTAAATAACATTTAAAAGATGCAAGCAATATATGAAAGACGTAAACTATATTTAAAAGCAAACATATATTGAGGTGGTCAAACTTCTTCTAAATTCTACATTATAATTTCCATTGGAAACATTGCGATTATGATCATCGCTGTCGGGTGTTCATTACCTCTTTTGTTTAAGACATTTTTATCAGGCACTAGGTTTTACATCCAAGTAAACAATCATGAAGCTAAATGTTAAAATGGCTCCACAACAGAAAATAACTTCAACTTACCTTCTCATTAATACAGTCAGTGCATCATTTGCATAATTCAGTTATTTGCATAATCGCATGTAATGTAACTCTTCGCAAGGATTATTTTTAGAACCGCTGTGCCTGTATAATAGATATTAGAGATGAATATTATTAATTATATAAGGCAAATGCCAAATATCATTACGCTGTGATTCTCCCATCTTATAATTTGTGGGATAACCTCCTACCACTGCAAATGTGGTGGCCATGCAGATTGAACTATCCAGTAATGGGAACATCTTAATATTTAAAAAATGTATCTTTCATAAGGCTGCCCCAATGTTTGTATCTCTTCACTGTGTCCTTGTCAATGTTTCATCCTGTAACCATATTTGTGAAACATTATAAATAAGAAAAGTCAGCTTGCTCTCTGACAGAAGAGCACATGCAGCAACGTTAATTGCGATCCTCTGTGAATCCCGTTCACAAGCGGCTTCTCATGCATTCATTGTGTTTGATTTGCCTGGGGATCCCAGGAGACACCGGGAGTAAATGCTGCTGTGTATTTATATGGCAAACAAGAGGGAATTAGCAGGAATGGAGTGTTTAGTTGTTTATTTCCCACTGAATTTTGGGTGAATACTGCCATCCTGGGTTCCACAAGTGTGAATGTGTTAGTGAGCAATCAAACTGCAACATAAATGCACCGGAGCCCTCAACTCCTGAAATGCTGACCTAGAGTCTCAGTCACTTACATGCTCCTAATCTAATGCCGTAAAACTTCAGCCAAGAAAAGAATTAGGACTTTCTGATGTTTATTTGTTTATAGTCTGTGTGTGTGAATGTGCCTTGGCTGACATCCCATACAGGCTCCCACTCACTGCCTCATGCTGCCTGTGATAGGCTGACATCCCATACAGGCTCCCACCCACTGCCTCATGCTTCCTGTGATAGGCTGACACCCCATCCAGGCTCCCACCCACTGCCTCATGCTGCCTGTGATAGGCTGACATCCCATCCAGGCTCCCACCCACTGCCTCATACTGCCTGTGATAGGCTGACATCCCATCCAGGCTCCCACCCACTGCCTCATGCATACTGTGATAGGCTGACATCCCATCCAGGCTCCCACGCACTTCCTCATGCTTCCTGTGATAGGCTGACATCCCATCCAGGCTCCCACCCATTGCCTCATGCTGCCTGTGATAGGCTGACATCCTATCCAGGCTCCCACCCACTGCCTCATGCATACCATGACAGGAAGTTCCTAACACTACATTACATAAGGCTGCATAGCTATGCGGCAGACGAATAAGGGGCAGGCAGTGGAGGGGACAGGTGGATACCTAGATGGGACTTTACATAACACAGGCCAAAGACCAGAGCTCTTTAGAGTTCTCAAGCATGGCTCACTAAACAGGGAACAATTGCACAAACCAGGATTATGGATTTACCATTAATCTCCAGCAACATTGCCGTATCCTCCACCTGACTGCTGTATTTGCACAGAAAGTGATTTAGCCCAATATACAAAATATGCCACCCCCCACGAACAAAGGAAGGAGATCCTACTGACAGCCTAATCTCGCTGGGGTATCACTGGCACCAGGGCCAGCTAGGATAAACCCCCCTTTGTCTTTGCTAGAGCCAAACAAAGACGAGGCCCCCCCGCACTTCTCCGGCCGCTGTGCTGATCTATGGGGCCGAGGAGAAAGGCCCACACACACATGGGGCGAGCAGGCAAACTGCAGAGAGGCAGTGTGGTAACAAAGCCTACAACCTCGCGGTGTTAGGCTGCAGTGCTCCCTGCCCTGCCACCTTGTCCTCTACGTGAATGCACCATATCAAGAGCAAAGCCCAGGGTCTCGCCAGTTTGTACCTAAGGCCACCCGAGGTGCCCCCCCCACACACCAGCATTTCCCAGTCAGATTTTGTTAGCGAGAAAGGCCGGTAGCATTTCCAATTACTTAGGGTTTGCGTAAATTTAAGGAAAATAAACATTAACATCTCTGATGTGGTAATTAACCAATGTCCTTTAAAATGTAAAACTGATTTCTTGCCCGGACTTACCTCATTTTTTCAGCCCTATCTGCGGAATAGTAGATTAATTTGTTTAGCATGTAACCAGGAGTCTAAGCTGGGCTTTCTGGAAGTGACCGTATAGGAGGAATTAATGCGGGAGCCCACACTTTGGGTTTAGGTCTTTTTAAATATCGTAAATGATGCCAGAGAATTTTAAACCAATTTTAATGTCATATAATCAATCACAGAAAGCAGCAGGAAGCCTGGAAGTGATCAACACTATTTGCATTTAAGGAGCTTGCCCCTAACTCCCTGGGTTTCGCTCCCGATTTCTGCCCAGCTGGCCCCATCAGTCTCTGGCAATGCACTCAGTCATTTCAGAGCCAGCAGGGATTCATTACCGAAGTCACTGTGGGCATGGGGCTGGCAATTAGTTGCCATAGTAACGCAATCAAGTTGGATGCTATCGCTGTGCCAACAATTCGCCTCCTGCTGGCTCACAGCTGGTTATGATTTCAATCATTTTCGGTTTGTGTCCCCACTGGGCGTAAAATCTGAATCTCGCCGTGTTCAGTATGATGCATCTAACAGTGCTTTTGACCAAAGGGTGAATTTGTTTGTTGGAAAGCATGAGGGTGATGGGTGTAGGCAAACATAGCCATGTGGTCCAGGGAACTGACCGAGAAATCTTTTTTTTTTATAAACTCAGACATGACATTTGTTAGTGTTTACAGGGAAAAAAAAGACAAAAATGCAGTTTTTCAGTTTACAGTTTACATGATTGTTGTGATACAGAGCATTCCAGCAAGCAAATGAAATACCTGCTGTACTCTTAATGAACTCTGGAATACATGCCCTGGGAAAAATTATGGGGAGAGATCAGAACCAGCCAATATACACCCCTCCCCCAAATAATCATATTATCATGATGAATGGTTGGGGACCTTGGCCCTCCCCATTGGTCAGTCCAAAGTTATTCCCTTGCTTGGGGGTGTGGCCATCTCAGGAGGGGAAGTCATGTGACTGGGCATGTCATGTTAATTCAGTCCATCCTTATTCCTTAATCTCACCGAAATGTTTGTCCTTCCATCTTGCTGCTAATTGGCTGATCCCAATGCTACAATAAAGGGATAATCTGATCCAGGATCAGGATTCCACAAAGCAACCAGAACTTACCAGTCATTATATCTGATCAAAACTGCTAGGTACCTTTTTTCTATATTTTCTCCTACACCATTTGGACTGTGGAAGACATGAGCAGATCAGTCCCTCACCATGTGTGGCTTCTGAGATGCTCCTGTCATTGATTGGTTGGTCAATACAAATAGAACCAACTCACCCACCAGATGGGAGTCACTCTTGTGGAAAATAACAAAGGATGTGATACCCCCCCCCCCCGTGTCTATAGATGACTCCATTTGCTTGTACTTCACATCAGTTCTGGCTGTTCTAGCATTTACATGCGTTTGATTAAAAATAATACATATATTAAAAATTCAATGCTCAACTAATGAACCAAATTTTCATATTTTACAACTGTATGAGGTAAAATGCACATTTCACTGCTCAAAGTATAAAATAAATGTAAACATTCCTGGAGCTGTGCTATAAGCATTGAAATCCCCTTCAGATCAAATCTCAGCTTATATTTTACTATATTTTGTAGATGTCAAACCTGGCTCTATTTGCCACATCACAAAATAGCCCATCCCAGGGCACACTCACACAGCAGCCCATCCCAGGGCACACTCACACAGCAGCCCATCCCAGGGCACACTCACACAGCAGCCCATCCCAGGGCACACTCACACACCAGCCCATCCCAGGGCACACTCACACACCAGCCCATCCCAGGGCACAGTCACACACCAGCCCATCCCAGGGCACACTCACACAGCAGCCCATCCCAGGGCACACTCACAACAACGCGGGGAGAACATTCAAACTCCACACACTTGGAGCCATGGCAGAGACTCGAACCCTGATCTACAGATTCTATTTTAATACTGAAAGAAAATCACCCCTGCTGTGGTGCCCCCCTGCCATATGGCCTGTGCTGGATCAGCAGTTGTGGGATGGATGAATGGGCATGAAATGAAGTGGTTGTAGTGTAACAAATATACCTTAAGAACACCATGTTGGGTCCCATCTGTTTTTGGCAGATTTCCTTTGGTATCTCAGTCGGTAGAGCAGAGGATTCTAGTAGAATATGAGCTGCGCTTCTTAGGTTGTTGGTTTGAATCTGGCCCGAAGGATGCAATTTCAGGGGCTGGTGTTTGGGTTAGGATTCGGTAGGCCTCCTGCTGGAATCCTGGCACATGGCGGGCCTCTCTGAGAAGGTCAGCTCTTCTAATGAGGATGAAAAATACACATATGCTGCTGACTGGACAGCTCCTCCAGTCATTGCTGGTGGCTCCGCCCCCAAGGTGTTCTCATTGGCTATTTTGTATAGGGTGTTTTATATAGATCTTATATCGATATTTTATATAAGATGAATAAGAACTTTAAATACAGTTTTATGAAGTGTGGCTGTAAATACGCTGGTGAAGTGCAAGGTTGTATGCATGTCAGCTTGAATTACGTGCTAGACTAAGATTAATTATTACAAATGCTCTTAGGAATTCATCCAATTAGTCTTTTCAAACAAGCAAAAGTTATTTGTACACTTACAGGTCTTCAGTGGCCTCGCCGTGTGAAGGAGGTGTCAGCCCTCCGCGGGCTCCCGCGGGCCGCCTGAGGTTACAGCACCGCTAATGACCTCATTCATTATTTGTGATGATAAAATCCCATGCAACTTGCTTCACCTTTATTGTTCCCTAGTGGGTTCGGGTAGGTAAACCTCTAAATTATAAGTGAACCTTAGATGTGTCTGTTTAGCTGGTGGAAACAGATGAAGCTGTGAGTAGCATTGCAGGTTGTTTATACCCTGGGCATTGATTTGTAGTAGTTTAGTGTAGTAGTGTAGTTTAACATGGGAATCTTCTAGTTAATCAAACTCAATTCAACGTTATATAGCAGCTTTCACAACAGAGTCACCCCAAGGCAGTTTATGTATCTGTGTGTGCTGTGGTACATTCCTGCCTCATTACGACAGGACAATACAGAAAGAGGGAAAAGGGAGGGAAACGGAAGGAAAGAAAGGAAGGAAGGAAGAACGAAAGAAAAAAGAAAGAAAGAAATCCAACAATTTAATTTAAATATGCAATATCTGGTTACACCATTTAATCATCTATAGCAAAAAGACATCTTCTATAGCATTGGTTATATGGTATTAATATGATTAAATATTTTATCTTTATTTTTTCTGTGATGAGAGGCCTTTTATATTTCAGTGCCCTCCCACAAACGCTTCTCCAAATGCCCGCCATACTTTGTGAGCCCCACTTCGCTCATCGGAAGACATCTGTGAGTATAACATCTGTGAGTATAACATCTGTGAGTATAATATCTGTGAGTAT
The DNA here is from genome assembly GCA_026780845.1 of Petrocephalus sullivani. Taxonomy (NCBI): domain Eukaryota; kingdom Metazoa; phylum Chordata; class Actinopteri; order Osteoglossiformes; family Mormyridae; genus Petrocephalus; species Petrocephalus sullivani. Next base: position 3,143,407 of record JAODKM010000016.1, on the reverse strand, counting down.
AACATCTGTGAGTATAACATCTGTGAGTATAACATCTGTGAGTATAATATCTGTGAGTATAACATCTGTGAGTATAATACCGCGGCTATTTTAGTCTCCATGGCAATTGCACCAGCTTCCAGAGTTCCACTATAAAAAGTGTTCTCTCGTGAATTTACCACCAAAAAAAGGCATGATACACAAGTTGACAAAACATGTTGATGATACAGTTGTGTGTCCCAGAAACTATTCCTATCATTAGGGTGACTGCCAAGAAATGCGTGATGATATAGAAAGGGAGTCCTACAATGCGGAGTGGGGGAGGGCCCTTCTGAGATCCCTTCTGAGCTCACATCAGCATCAGTATACATTTGGATGGGCCAGACTTTGGGACACGGACAGCAGCTTCCTGAAAACCATGAATTAATTGTTTGTTTAATGAAATAATGATTATTTTAGAGGTGTAATTTTCTCACAGAGGAGATCCCACTGAAATTTCAAATTTGCATTAGTAGTTTCATAACCAAGAAGAAGCCCCAAGCTTTTACATGATTTAGGTCTGCAGATGTTTAAATGGTTAGTTATCTGGGTGCATATGGAGTGCTGAGTGGACTTCTTGGTACTGGGCTGTTATCGGTTACTGGCTGAGTGGCCTGATATCTCCTTGAGTATATTCCAGGGAAAGTGCCTTGTTTGCATTTCTGTTCCATTCATATGCATCTACCATCTATATTTAATGCTTCAGGATGCTGGAGAAATTCGGGATTATGAGTCCTATCTTTGGTGTAAAGCAAAGGTGATAGTTATGGTTAATGAGGTGTAAATTTATAACTGGGTAGGTCAGGTCAGATATTCTGAGGTCTTGGGAAAAAGGGGTCTTGATGATCTTGATTCAGTGAAATAAAAAATTCGGTATTACCTATACAAGGTGTTATTTAAAAAAATCACAAATCTTATAATGAAACTGAATATCCAGTAACATCTGTTAAAATGTAAAAAGTAACTTTTTGTGGTGCTGAATTTACATAGTCAATTCAGTAACCAAATTAAGTATTTTATTAAAATGGTATGATATAGGCTACACTCCCGGGGAGGGTGGTCAGCTTAATCTTGTGCAATTTGGGTTTAGCCCATTTTTTCGCCCAGGAATGTACATGTCAATTAGGTTACACTTCTGAAAATGCATTACTAGTGTTTACCGGTAGCTTTGATCCGCGTATTGGTTTTCAGGTGTTAGAATCTATACAACGATTTCATTAAATAATGTTTCCCATTTTTTGCCTGTCACAGCAACCGAAAACACGACATCATAAGTGTTCATATAACGTTCTTTGCGTTCATTTGACTTAATATCGCGCAGTTACTGCTGTGCGTTTTCTTACTCATGTGCGGCAACAGAAAACCAGCCATATGGACGGGCGGCAGCGTGGCAGATTGCCTAATTAAATGTAAATTATCGCATATGCACCGAAATAGTATCCACAGTCTAACACCAGGCTTTTACTATCAATTCGCTTTAGCTACAATCAGATCCGAATCTATATCTGTATTCATGTCAAATAAATAATAATTGCTTGATGCTGAGAGTAACTTTGTTTAACCAATTAAAGCGCGAGATAAATGTGCGTAGATCATGCTGACCAGGGAAATCACAAACTAATTGGCGTATGATGCATTTATGTATTAAATATAGAAAGAGGAGAAGGAGGTTTTTGGTCTGAATGTCATTCTGAAGCCCCGATACCAGAAAGCGCGCATCTCCGAGCGCGGAGGGCAAAGCCACTCGCAATATTTGCAATATTCACTTAAACCTCAGGCTGCGAAGGACTCGGTACTTGCGCATCAAAAGCGAAATTGTGTGGGCACATCAGGAGAGGAGGAAGACGCGTCTTAGCAAGTCGCCGAGGGCAAAGGAGCGGCGCGGCTGATTTGCCCCGATTAAAGCGGCGGGCATCGCGCAGCGAGGGGGGCATGGGACCCTGAGCCGCGCCGCCCGGGCTGCTCTGTCGCCATCAAGTGAAGGAAGGAAGGGAGGGAGGAAGGAGCCAGGGCCAGCTTTAAGTTTAGGAAGCCGGCGGACCGAAGGGCTTTGGGTGATGACTGCGGCTGTGACTATATCACTTTGCATTCTCGTCCTGTCTTTGGCAAGTAAGTACTATGACTAGGCTACAGAAAAAAAATCACGATTTCTTCTGTACCATATCTCTTGCTTTGATTTGTAAATGTTTCCGTATATTTGTGCATTTATTTTAATTTGCATCTTATTAAGCAGTGATTAAGTTGAACTTAAAGTTTCGTTTAACTGATTTACAGTAAAATACCCCAGGAGTATGTATAGTTTACTGATTAAAGGCATCCTTTGATTAAGTAATAAAATATAAATTGGGATTTAACAAGTTTATTTTAATATGATGTCTGATCCATTTTACTGTCCTTTGTGAAATGCTCTGTCTGTAAATATTTAACTGGGAGGGTAACGAAAAAAATCTCTAGATGGAAATCAGAAGAGTGGAAATGATTCGTGTGTCGGCTAAGTGGTGTCTGTACGATATAGCGGGTTCTTTAAATATACAGGCATCGTCAGTAGGAATATAAGAAGGAATATAACAGGCTATACAAGTAAGAAAGGGTAGCGTTGTTGTTGTGTCATCAAGCTGACAAAATAAAAAGAAAAAAATATATACATTTTCCAGAATGGGAAAATGACACGTTTTCAGTACGTCATTATTTTACCACGTGATGTCGCAGCGTCCCCGTGATGTTTGGATGTGGGCACACAGTAAGTTGCACATGCCATGCATGCTTATCGAGGCAACACAGCAGCTCCGGCAATTAACTAAAGCCGCATCCTTTCAAATATTTTGCACAATTTCAGGATCTCAGGGTCTGGCTGGAAGTACATGTACTCTGGCTACTCTGGAGCAGCTAGCAGAGCTAGCAAAAAGTAGAACACTTTTAGCAAAAAGTAGAACACTTTTAACAGTCTTGTGTCGGTGATATTTTGTGTTTGTCTGTGACTGCTGAGGTCTTCGAAGCACCCCACCATTTAAGGCAGCATCGCCCTGTGCTGGGATAAATTAAGCGGACACCCGCTTTTTTCCTGAAACGTTGATCTTATAAATGTCCCGGCGGTGCGGACAATTCATCCTTGCCCTATAGGGTATAAAGTATACTGAGCTGCCGTATTGATTGTATGTGACCCTGGCGAACGGCGCTGCCTGTATAAATGCAGCGATAAGACTTTGATCATGACAAAAATGTAGTGTCCTGGTGTCGGATAACCCGAGCGCAGCAAGACCCGCAAATGACTTTCAGCGGGTTGTAAGGGACGCGGCTACCATCAGAAACTACCAACTGCTGGTGATTCCCACAAGTTTTTTTTAATCATTCTAAAATTGACGCCCCAGCTAGAAAGCTAGACATTTAGGAAAGCCGACACCCTACCTTTCATATCATCACACCCGTCTCCCTCTCCCGTCTTCATTCTTTACTCTTCCTGCACAGATGCGTGAAATCGTTTAATCTGCCTCACTTTCTGATTAGATATTTGCTCATTCCGTTATTAGAAAAATCAGGACAGATTAAGCACACACACAGCAAACAGCAGCCAAAAGATTATGGAAATCGGTGAAATTAAAACAGCTATCTGATACACTGTTTAATTTGACATGGCCTGAAGTGAACTGAAACACAATCTCTGCTCTTTTTAACAGGGGCAAAATATGCACTAGACAGGGGATGCTGATCCAGACAGAAAGGGGGGGAGTGGGGGGGGGG
>JAODKM010000016.1:3053789-3070067 GCA_026780845.1 Petrocephalus sullivani | reverse complement strand
TGGGGTACACCCTGGGCGGGATGCCAGTCCATCACAGGGCACGGGGCTGGGGTACACCCTGGGCGGGATGCCAGTCCCTCACAGGGCACGGGGCTGGGGTACACCCTGGATGGGATGCCAATCCATCACAGGGCACGGGGCTGGGGTACACCCTGGATGGGATGCCAGTCCATCACAGGGCACACGCACAGACACACACAGTGATACACACACAGATACAAAGAGACAGGCACATATGCACACAGACACACACACACACACATAGACTCGTACCTATCTAAATCCATTAATTTCTATGAGAAAAACCCTAATCCCAATTACGACACCCTTAACCCCAACCCAGCCCCAACTTTAACCATAAGTAACTAACCCAAATACAGCACCCTTGGCATTTTTACTTTTTTGACTGGATTCACAGATCTTTATACAATTAAGGTTATCCAAATGGGGACCTGAAAAAAATGTCCCCAAAAGTAAGGAAGTTTCAGATTTTACCACACTTTGGGGACATTTTGATTTTGATCCCCGAATGTGATCTATGCAACACCCCACAAACACACACGCACAGCAGAAACATAGTGATTTTTCATCATTGTGAATGATAAGTAATGTTTAGAATTATGAATGTATTTTGGGCTCAGATGTGAGGCCACATTTGGAAGCTAACGGGGTCACTGATCCCTAATATTCTGCCTGTTCTCTCTGGTCTATGTAAATGGGGCAGCATTCCGTGTCTGCTGCCCAATCCTAATCCTAATCTGCCCGTTTTAGCAGCAGCAATAACATGCTTTTAAAAACAACCCTGCTTTGCGGCTCCACCTGTTTAGTCATTTCTAAACCTTTATACTGTACTGATTTGTTAGTTATATTTATAAGGTTTAGGATTTAATGGACAGACTTTTTCTTAATTATAAACCAAGTTATATTCCATATTTAGATAGCAGGAGTTCCATTTATTGCTACAAAAATTTGTTTTAAGACCCTTCCTAACACTTTATATTTCTCATGGAGATAGTGCTCAGATTGACTGGAAATATTAATTACAACTGTGATACACCCAGTGGCTTACTAAGTTGTACACTCAGGGTGATACTAAGTGCTATCCCCAATTTTGGTCATGTCAAACACTTATCAGGACTTTATGGTTTTAATTTGAATAATTTTTCATAGAATATTTTAATATGTCCTCGAAATAAAAATAAGTATTTAAAAACTATGAGGATGGTAGCCTATACACATGATATTAATTAGTTACTGTAATCATGCACAACATACAGTGCTCACAGAAAGTCTTGGAACGATTGCCTAAATACTGCAAATTTATTGGTTTTATAACAAAAATCATTACTTTATTCATTTTTTTTTTTTTTACAAAAAACATAAATCTCGGACCACATTTGTTTGACTTTACTGATCCTATTATTAGTTATTAGTTACATTTTACGTTAACAGTAAATGCACTTGGTTATTTCTGGTTACCAGCTGTGAGCTTGCTCCTCAGGGCAGCATGCTGATTTCATAGCCGCCTTGTTATTTCTGAAGCCCAAACGCCAGTAAGACTTATTTTGGATCCCCAAATATTGTGGGCAAGTATGTGTTTGGAATAAGCCCCAAAAGTTTATTAATGTTGCTAAGTTTTTACTCTGGGGTGTATTGCTGAATCTTTCTGTGATTTTAACCAGCTGAAGAGGAATTAAATCTGATTAGATTATGTAGCAGAGAACTGATCAAAGAAACTGATTATGTGCTCTTACATTCAGTGTTTAGATCAAAGTTTATTCCAGGGCAATAGACTTCTTAAGATATCAACTTCTTGTACCTCACTCAGAAAGGACCCCACTCTGTAGTTATTAGAAAGGACACATGGTCCAACCCTGCATTGATTTGCATTCAATAGGATCATAGTTAGTCAGAATACCTTTGACAGAGTAAGACGGCGTGCGGTTTATCTGAAGTGTGGATCCCGGAAGGGCCCGTTCACATTCTGGCTGGAATTTAATAACACGAGGGGGCTGTCAGCTGAAACTCCGGGCTTTGACATAGTAATAACGCAAACAGGAAAGCCTTGGTACATTCAGCACTGGTCTAGGTCCAGGAAGAGACGTATTCACCTTGACATCGCACATCTTATTGCCGTGTCGGGCTCAGGCTATGAAAAATAATACACTGTTCAAGAGGGAAAAAAAAGAGGAATTTCAAAGGGTCATTGTGTATTGCGTGCAGGTCACCATGGAAACCATCTTGCGAGAAACCAGGGTTCTGTCTGCAATTTAGGCGTTTACATCGTGCTTATTTGAGCAAAGGTGCGTTTCATTTTCTTCATGCTTGAAAGCAGAAATGAGCATCATCACTTGCTCCTTCTTGGGTGGCTCTGGAACCTCCCACTGGAGCAGTTTGGTCAGACTTGGGAAGAAAAACTGTATGAAAATGCAGTTTCATAACAGAACTTTTTAAATGCTTTTAAATGAAGAGCAATATTATATTCTTAAGATCTGCTATGCTAATTTTTATGATTGATGTAAAATATTTATTTCAGAGCTACAGTTCAGCACCAGTACTCGCCACTGGAATATTGTATTTGCAGTATTCATAAGGATATTCAAAGATGAATGAGCAATTCAAAATGTCCTACATGAGCAGTGTTTACTGTGGAAGCATCATATAGTTCAGGTGCATTTACAGAATATTGTGGCTGATTTCTAAACTTAAAATGGGCTATTTCATTGCTTGAGCAATAGCACTGTTCAAATGGTCCATTTCATTTTGAATTTGCATGGTGATGATTGTAGTGATTTGCTGTCATGATGGACACTTGGGGAAAAGGTACGTGGGGGTTTAATGTGAGAGACATTTGGAGAGCTATCCTAATGGCTTGGGTACAAAGGCAGTCATGGTGAATCAGAGTGAAATTCAGCATTCTTGTCCAATGTTGTTACTGACTCACTGTGGCTCAATATTGCCTTATACATACGTATTTATAAACCTACCAGCCACCTAAAACCAGTGTATATAAAGGTTGTGCTTTTGTGTTTCATGATGTTTGCCCTCAGTGTCCTTCTAAAGTGATCGTTTTTGATTACAACCTTTTGCTTTTTTTCCTTTTTCTTACATTTAATCTGTTTAGCAGTTGCTTTTATCAAAAGCATTTTAAAATGTGTTTTTTTTTTTTGCAAACATAGGGTCATGCAGTCCATGGGGCCTTAGGGGGCTTGGTCAGGGTCACTCTGCTGACCCTGGGATTTAGACCAGTGACCTCCCAATCATAGGCACAGAATGCAAACTCACGTCGCACGTCACCCCCGTTTTCGTGACGGGAAAGAGCTAGTGGAATCAAGAAGGCAGAGCTGAATCATAGGGAAGTGTTTTTAAGGCCAACCTGTCCTTAGCTAGAATGGCTAGCCCAAATCTCTGGTGGTTTTCTGCAGGTTACCTGGGAGGAAGTACGCAAACTTTTTACGCCCTGGATATACAAAACACCAAATGAATAATGCTAATATTGAGTACAGTTATCACACCACTAAATCCCAATCTTGACTGTTGGCCCACCACACGGAGTGGGATCAAAACACGTGTTTAATGCACCCGGAAGTGAGAGAATTCCATTTCCTAGCTTTTTTTTTTTGTATTTTTCATTTAAAATCTTTTTGAAAAAAGACAGAGAAATTTGAATTATTTCAAGAAAAGGTTTGAAACGCAGTCAATGGAGTCAATAAGAATCTATGTTTTTCATTATATTGTTGATGCCTTGAGGAATGGCAAAGCTTCCCCTGACAATTCTCTTCTAAAAATAAATGATTTGGTTATATATTTTGTTGTGTATATGTTTGTGATACATGTGTACATACAGTGCATGTTCATAGTTTAATAATGCTAACAGAACAATACATTGTATACAAGTGGCAATGTCATGTTTGATGGGATGGACTCTTTGGCGAGAGAGACTTACATTATGTTACACTTTATTACAACGTGGGCCATTAAGTCAGTGTTTTTATAACAGTTCTTAAAATACTTATTAAGCAGACATTTTTACCCAAAGCAATGTATATTTGAGAGCAATGGGGGTTGGGTCTTGTTAAAGACCTCCATAGTGAAATCACTCTACTGACCATGGGATATGAATTGCTGACCTACAGATCAGCACACAATAAGCTAACCTTCTGAGCCACTCACCAGCCCAGGAAAGTGTCCCGGTTTGAAACTGTGTCTCAGAGTCAGCGGCCTGTGTTTGTGATCAAGAGGTTTAAAAGGTGACAGCTTCAGTTCACAAGGGAACCTGAACACTAAGTGTGGAACAGGATATGTGAAGGAAACGGGGAACATGAGATGCACCTACAAAACTCCACTCAGACGGGGGTCTGACCATCAACCCGCAATCTAAGTCACTGAGTTACAAAAACATCCCTGCTGTTACACGATGATGACACAGAAAACTCATTATATGTGTCCGTTTTAATTTGTACAATGGCCAAGGGATAATAATCTCCTTTTAAATGATTAAGTTGCTGATAGAAACATGTACATTTACATAGTGATATTACAAAACAATGCAAATTTAGATAACATATTAAGGCTAAAATAATATGTGACTGTTAAAAAATGACTTTACTGTTCCTGGCCTGTCTGGCCAATCAATGCATTTTTACACAGCAGGGACAAAAGCCAAAGATACTTGGTTTAAGATATACTTGATAAAATTAATCATTTTTTATTATCTCCTCATAGCTTCCAAATGTTGAACTTCTCTTAACTTCTAAAAGCTTATAGCAGGTCACCTTGGGGGGGTAAAGCATGTCGTTAGGGGGTACGTGTCTATGCTTCCAGGGTCTTTTGTTATGTCATATGTGGGGGAGTGACGGGGTGTAATCCTCGAGCAGGGAATGTAGGGCAGAAATCCTCGCACTAGCATAACCAGCGATGTTACTCTCGACTTACGTAAAACCAACTTTGTGAATCCAGACTTATGCAAGAAATATCTGAAATACGAAGAGTTTATAGAAGCACTAACATGAAATTATGGCTGAAAATCTCTTTTCATTATGTGCTCTTGAATTTTATTAGAATATTTTTGCCTTGTGCATTCGTTATAAGGTGCCTTGGATTGTACGGGTGAGTCCAACTTACGTAAAATTTGACTTACGTAAGGACTATATTATTTGCATCATTGAAGAACCGGCAATGTACCATTAGTGACAAAGCACACTAACCCACTAATATGCTTCTTGCCTTCCCTCATAATGTCACCTCAGGGTCGCTACAGGGGGAACACCAGCGAAAACTCTACAAGGAACTAATGAACGACTACAACAAGCTGGAGAGGCCGGTCCTGAACGACTCATCGGCCATCTTGGTGGAGCTGGGCATGACGCTGCTGCAGATCATTGACGTAGTGAGTCAAGCGGCGCGCAGTAGGGGGGGAACGCAGGACCATGTTTGTTCTCAGCTCTCAGAGATAATGCCATTTGAGGAGAGCGTGTCAGATTGACTCATACAATATCGGCGAATGAGAAGCACTTTTATTTTCTTCAGATAATTGTGTATACGTCATGCAGTTTTGATTTTTTTTGAGCATTTTAAGCCAATAATCCCAACATTACAGCAGAAATAAAGGCCTGCTTTTGCAGCTCTTCATTAGATGGAGATGCGTAACGCAGTTGTAATTATGCAGAGAGGATGGCGTCTTTGGAAAATGTGTTGCTATTGTTGTGCTTGTGTTCCAATTATGCTGTAGGCATGATAAACAGCAGTACACTTTATCCATTCAGAAAGGCAAATGTTTCTGTAAAGAGCCTGGCAGCACTCGGAGCTCTCGGCGGCACAACAGATGCCTGGAACACGCCGTGTCGATTTTCAGGCAGTTCTGTTCTCCGAAAGAAAAAGTGTCACAACACAGAGGTTTTGGGAGCAATGAATCCCCTTCTGCTTTGGGTTCAGATCTGATCTTTTAACTTCACCTCCTCGGCAGGCCACCCATGGCCGCGTGACGGTGTTGCAGAGCTCGGTGACTTATCTGTGTCCACTGCTTTTGTGCTCATAAATGGCATAGGACCTTCAATAACACTTTATCTAGGGCTGCAGCTGTAAATAATGAACATAGAAATGGATGAATGAATGGAACAATGACTGTTGTTTAGTCATTTAATGGTTTAGTATCCTAAATGACACCCTATACCTCAACCACTGGTTCTCTAGTGTGCCACAGATCTGTGTTAGGGAAATGGTTTGGTCTGCAACGGGCCACCTCAAGGGCCTGACCACTGGACGTTAAGCGAAAAAAATAAGGTCAACAGCCTTGTGGTTGGAAAGGCTTAGAAACCCCCGTTCTGCGGGACTTTGTCACTTTCTCTGTGCCTGAATTTCTGTGTCTCTCTCCATCTTGGTCTCTCAGTGCTCAGCACGCACACGCACACACACACACACACACACATTCCTATCTTTATGGGGACACTCCATTCATTCCTATGGGCATAACCCTGATCCCAGCTATGACACCCTTAACCCCTACCCAGCCCTAACCTTAACCATAAGTAAGCAACCAAAATATGAGACTTTTGGCATTTTTTGTGTTTTTATTGCGGACACAGATTTTTAGAAAATTGAGGTTATCCTTATGGGGACCGAAAAAATGTCCCCACAAGGTAAAAAGTAGCAGGTCTTTATCACATTGTGGGGACATTGGGTCCCCACACTGTAAGAATTACAAAGCCACACACACAAACACACACACACCTACCTGTATGCCATTATTTACTCCTGGACAGCACACCTAATTTGACCTGCTTGCAGCGCTGACGATACCGCAGAATAATTTTCTGCTCCGGATGCCTTCAGAAATTCCCGAAAGGCCAGAATTTTCTGAGCTGGAGTGCACTGCCGGTCATACCCCATGTGGCAAGCTTCCCCGCCAGCCCCCCTTCTGGGACACAGGGCCATTTCACTTATCGGGGGCCTTAGGCTGACATCACCGCGGACACTCAGGTGTTACCCATGTAACTATCCGTTGCATCTTTCCCCAGGCGGCCTGGACCACGGTGTTTGCAGAGGCCTTAGCTCAGGTTTGCTACACATTAATCTGCCCCAGCACAATGGCTCTAGCATTCAGTGCAAATCACTTAAGAAGGGATGAAAAAGGCTGTTTAGCCAGCAGCACTTTGGATTTCAATCCCGTAATAGAAGCAGCAGCTTCCAGTGGGCATCTGATAGCAACTGACATGGTCCTGTAACAGTAAGGGGTAAATATGCAACAAAACCCAGGATAAAGGCTTTGTGTTTGGGTCGTTTAGCATGTCCCTGGGGTCGGACCTCTTTCTGTAACTCCTTTTTCAAAGCAGACATACTGGATAGTGTGAAAAAAAATAAAGTGTAGAAAAAAGAATGCAGGTAAGATATCTAATGATCCAATAGTCTGTTGAAAACTTCCTTTGGGATAAAAATATAACATTCATAGACAGTAAAGGCTAGAAATTCTGTGGGAATTGAAGGGCATAGAGTAAATAATCTCATACCATTTAAAGAATTTCAAAACGGAATTCCAGATAAAAAGGCTTCAGATCTGATACAGAGGTGAGACTGATAAAGAAACAAACATAGAAGCGAGACGCGGGCTCATCTAGAGAGATCATCAACCGTGTCGTCTTCTAGCGAAGTGCGGCCGAGTTTATTTCAGAAAATGTCAGATTTGATGGGATCTGTCTTGGGCATTTTACAGTCACTTTCCGTGGTGATTACGAGGAGCAGGCGGAGGAAGTGGTAGAAACAACATATTATCGCCTATCAGCTTTTAACTCTCTTAAACATAACTTGAGTAGAATGGTGAAAAAAGGATGGAGGGTTTCCAGCCCGCTTGACATCAAAGACGTAGCTTCAGCGTTAACTAGCGGTGGCGGGGGATTACCACCCCCTTGGCAAAATAGTACTTGGTTTAATCCAATGGAAGCCAATGAAGTGTCCAATGGTATGTGGGCCGTGTGTGTCAGTGAGTGACATTGCATCATAATCTGCTGTATTCCCGCCCACAAGATTCCCTGCCATTTGACAAATTTACATGCATATTCAATCACTTCATTTAATTTTACATAACTGCTCATGCAGTACAGAGTTGGATTTGGAAGCTCTGTTGTAGAGTCTAATTTTGATGTGGCAACAAACATATTACAGTATGTACTTTTAAGGACATATTTGTGGTGTTTTCAGATAAATGGAAATGAAATGGGACTTTTTGGAAGCCACCTTAATTCTGAGCCACATCTGAGCTTCCAGGGAGGGACAGGCTTTCATTTCCTTTGTGTCAGTGTTTGACATCCGGAAGGATATTGGATGGTCGTGTTGCATGCTCTCTGCACGGATGCAAATCACCTTTCAGGACTTCTCATCCTGGTATACTCTACTCTCGGGCGGCAGGGCAGATCGCCACGGCTACACCTGAGAGCAGCTCTCTCAGCAGTCTCCGAAATCATTAAAACCGGGAAGGGGGTCTGCTTTATAATTAATGCACTATCAATCACGTCTCATTGGCCGAATGATATCAAATAATCATACACTATAAGGGACATCGGCCAATTAAACCTGCCATCTTTCCAGTGGATTTCTTCACCGATTCATTAAAACCAGGCAATGAAAAGCAGCCCATAATAATCCAGCCCTCATTTCGCCCCTCATTAGTTCCCATTCCCTTCTTCAACCAAGTGCTAATGAGCGACTTGTTACAAGTAAACCATAAAACTCTTGTAGCCCAATATGGCCACGCTGGGAGAAACCTGCCAACAATCAATGTTGTCTAAAAATTCCCATGTATAAAACAACATGGTGTATTTGTTGATTTTATTGTACTATATATCATGACACAAACTGTTGTTTGTCCTCCTATACGTGTTGGAGAGAGACTGGTAGCCCAGAATCATGTAATTGTTATAAACCAAGGATAAAACTGCAGATTGATACATACAATAGCAGGAAAAGACACGGGTCAGGAATGCAGTTGGGCTGCATCAATGAAATTGTAACCAGGACGTCCTAGTTACCCGACGGGCCCAGACTCCAAACACTACAGAAGGCATCTGTAAGGCTTGGGGGGGGGGGGGGTTAAATCTCACAAGTAACAGGCACATTCATCAAGCTTTATTACAATTCATCTGTCTTTGGGGAGAAAAACATTCACTGGGGTCCGAGCCGACAGTTTGCCGACAGATATTACATTTATACCTTATGTGTTTTGCTTCCCCCCTCCCCCCCACCGGGTTTTCGGAAGGGTTGGGGCGAGTGGCTTGGGGAGGTGGCCTTACCTCCTGCCTTTCAGGATCAGTACAATAATGACTAGAGCTCCACTTGTCCCATGTGGGGGGGGGGGTATTTTGTTACAGTACCACAATTCATCATTTACCATTAAGGCATCAAAACATATCCTGGACTTAGGATTCTGGAGTCCATTACAGACAGGTATAAGATAAACGAAAGATGGTCACTTTTGTAGGTGTCAAGCACACCAAACAGCCAAGAAGGCATCTGTAAGGCTTTGGGAGGAAGAGGGTTAGATCTCCAGACAACAGGCACATTCAGCACACTTTATTACATCTTGGAAGATAAAATTCATTTGTCTCTCCGGGGAGAAAAACATTCCTAGGGGCTGAGGTCAGAAGCGATACTATTCTTACTGGTTACCACGTCCCCATGGCCGTTTTAAATGTATATCTTGTGTGTTTTAGTGGCTTTTCCATCTCTTTCCTACCCTCCTGATCCTGGTGGTTCTGATCATGCCAGTCATGACTCATGACCCACCTGTTCAGTTCCTCTGCTAACCTAATGCCTCGCTATGTTCCCTGAACTTTTTGTCATTGGGTTCCTCCACAACACAGGAATGTTTTTTAACAACCAGAACCAGGAACTTTTGTCATGCTCTCACTGCAGAAACTGATTGTAGTTCCTCGAAGGAAGTCAAAAAACCCTTTTTAGTAACTACTCCAGACACACTACTTTTCGTTCGAAACACATATTACATGAATGACTCTGTCCTGATTTTATTAAACAAGTAACAACAAACAAATGGCTTAACAAAACAACTTGTTCATTCTCCATTGTTTTGGCGTGGTGTGGTTTTGAAGTAAGTTTAACTTATGGACTTATTGTGTTTAACATAAAGGTCCCAGTTCCCTTTGTGTGGTGTGAAAGCTACCCATGACAGTGTGAGCTTCAAAAATCCCAGGTCGGGACAGCCCAGGAACTTATAACCAGGGACCAGGTTCTGGAACTTCGGTATGAAAGCGCCTATTGACTAGTCTTATTAAGTTCTTGCTTGGTTTGGAAAATGTCGTGTAGCTCCTGCTTTAATACCGTTGACACTCGGGCGTTTGTTGGAAGCTGAGCCTAGCTGCATTGATGCCTCGCTGACTCATTGACAGCCGTATGCTTTAAATGAGCCATTAGCTTCACTTGCACATCACTTTGGGCAAAAGTGCCTACTTAGTAAAATAGATGTCTAACGGCATCATTCTTGCATAATTCTCACAGCCACTGCAGGTAATTCGCTTGTACTTTGCTTTGGACAAAAGCGTCTGCTAAGTATACAAATATGAATGGAAACGGAATTGTGGAATTTGTTACACTGACGGACAGGAACAGCCACTGGTATTTTATATACTAGAGACAATCTCTTGCCGATCGCCGAACAATGTCTAAATCAATAAAACACGTTCAGCTGAGATTAAACAAAGATTAATGTAAAGACTCGTTTCGCAGGCCCGGTTAGCGCCGTCACAGGGATGCTTAGCCAGGAAGAAGAAGACGTGTGGCAAGGCGAGCACCTCCCCCGGCGTGGCACGGCAGCGATTCCACGCTTCTCTGAGCAGAGCCGGGGATTGTTATAAAAAGGCAGTTCACACATCAGGGAGAATTGTTTTTCCTTCACCAGAGGATGGGGGTGGGGGGGGGGCACAGGAGACTGGGTGGATTAGTCTAAGAGCTTCGCCTGAAGCACCCGGTGTTGCCCCTGGGCGTCGCATGCTATGATCTCCGGCCCTGAGCCCCAGCAGTACCTGACCCCTGTCTGCGGGGATCTTTGAAGTGAGACTTTCCCTGCTGACAGCCATACAGCAGCTCTGATCCTCTCAGTCTCCTGCCTCCTTGCTGGTGCCAATCTAGCCTTTAATAATGTGAAGTCTTACACCAGCAGGGGATGACAGTGATCGTCCAGGCAGCTTCCTGGAGGTGGCGGCGTGTGGCTCTGTCGGTTAGGATAGTGTGTCTGTTGGTCATTCTCCCTAAGCCACTGAGATCTTGCTGGATGGCTAGAACATCAAAGCTTCAGGTCCCAAACCTCTGCTCAGGGGTACCTCAGCTAGGAAAAGTCAAAGTTTTACAGCAACATGAAGATGAATTTAAAGATCATTTTCTTCGATTGCCTACAATTTTTTGTACAGCCCTGTATCTATAGAGTTCAGACCCCCGGACCATTGCTGAGACTTTTGGCTCTAATAATTAATTTTGCCGATGGTTTTGGTAGGCAATAGCGGGCGACAGTTTTTAGGTCGGGTTCCCTCAGTTCAGAATACTGTACATGTGCCGTGTGTCTGTCTCAGTCACGCGGCGTTTTCCACAGAAACAATGAGACCACGCTCGTTTGTGTTTCGCACTGCCAGAGTGTCAGTATCCCCAAAGCATAAAAGAATAATCAAAAGCATTACAATAATGTGCTGTTGCACTGACGCCCATAAACGAAATTCCAGAGTTTTCTTTTGATTTCCGATGGGCTCTGGGAGCCATTGTGGCTGTCAAAGTAGAATTGACAATCTGACAGCTTCCGTGTTATTTTTAATTCAGTTTCAGTCTCTCAATCTGCTGTCATTCATCAGTCATTACCAACAGCGGAGAGCATCTTCAGAATCAGCGTACATACCATCCACATGTAATTGCGGGCCCTTCCCTCTGAGTGGTCACAGTCTTTTTTGTTTGGGAACTGATTTTGTTTCCCTTTTTCCTTCCTTCTTCTAGGATGAAAAGAATCAGGTCCTGATTACAAACGCCTGGCTGCAGCTGGTAAGTCTGACGCGTTTGCATGGGGCTCATTGGCCAGTTTAGGAAGCCGTAATGCTCGTCACAGAAACCAGATCATTTCAGGACAATTTCATGGCTTAGAGTGTCCATTATCTACCGCCCTGCTACGATCAGCTGGGAAATCAGCATTGCAAAGTCCGTCACAGGCAAAGAAAAATGGACTACGACACTTAGCTCCTTTCAGTCTGACGATTAACTAGTGCTGTTCGACGTGTCTGGGGACTGAGGATGTTGCCTTTTGTTAAATGGCACCGCAGTTTCATTTTTCATTGACGCTTTTAATAAAATATATTAATTTCCTTAGTAATGGACAAATCCAGCTGACCCCTCAAGCTGCCATTTACAGCACAATCTTGGCAAGGAATGCGCTCTACTCGGTCTCTCAGAATTTGCCTAGTATATTAAAATTGCAAACGTACCTCCGAGACCATTCTCATTTCAGTCACAGCGTGATGCTGAATAATAAATAATCTGCCACTACAGAAAGGCATGACGAGACACAAACACAAACTAATCTGAGAGATGCAGCCTAACATTACCTTTGTTATTCAAAGAGATTAATATATTTAGATTTATAATCATGAAAAATGCATTGAAGGAAACAAGTACAAATTAAAAGTATTTTGATAGTAAATACAACTGAATGACAAAGGAACAGCAATTATGCAGACCAAATGAAAGGCAAATGTCTTCAATCTGCTTCTTTTTGATGTTTAGGAATATAAAATCAGTGTCTTTACACTTCATAGGCCAACATCCCATAAAATGACATATCCCAGACTTATTTAGAGAGTCAGCTGTCGACGGACCAAAGCAGTGGGTGTTCAGGCTTGGCTAAGGAGCCGTCTCGGTTATTGTCCTCAGCACTGGACCGACATCTATCTGAGCTGGAACCCCGAGCAGTACCCTGGGGTGAAAAACCTACGCTTCCCGTCCAGTCAGGTCTGGGTGCCAGACATCCTTCTCTACAACAGGTAAAGAGTTGGCGTCCATCTTCAGTGCAGAAATAGTTAAAAATAACATAGCCATAACTGTGTGATGAATGTTATTATTATTATTATAATTATTATAATTATTATTCAGTATCATGCTATTGCCCCAGTGATGTAATCCACATATCCGTCTATTTCCCAGACACACTTACAGGCTTATCCTGGTAGCAGTCAGGGGCTCCTGAAGCTGGCCCATCGGGTTCTCTGTGATATCCAGTGATATCCCTCGTCATGTTGAAGCAGCAGGCAAATTTTACTCTGAATTTCAGCAGATGATGTCATTGACAGCCAGCGACGGCATAGAGGGACAGGAAGTCCCTTGAATAGCAGGGGACCTGAAAAATCTGGAACACAATTGGATTGGACTGGGTTGGAGGCCCAAGACGCTATGCTTTCATGGGGCCTAAAATCCGCCCATTCTGCTTTCAGACGTGTTACTTATGCTGTAGCATCTCAGCAACTTTAATTGCATCCTCTAACTCGGGAAAACATGGAGCAGCTACAGCTGTGTTTGATGAGCAAGCCGTAATTCACTGCCTCTCGGGAATGTATCCCAGTTCTCTAGCAAAACCTTTAATCAAATAAAGAGTCTAAAGAGTTAAAATTAACCACTGGAAAGGAGAGGGAGTGTGCTTCTGATAGGCTGACAGCCGCTAGTTTAAAACAGAAAATGGGAGATAACACGACATGTGGCAATATCTGATCATTATTCTCAGGCCTGCTTCCTTCATCTTTACAGATCATATATTACGATGATCCGACACAAATTCTTCTTGAGAAAGCAGGGTCAGTCAGTCCCTGGAAGAAGGCGGGGGTTAAGGGCTTTGCTCAGGCGTCCAATGGTGACATCACTCTGCTGACCCTGGGATTTAAACTGGTGACCTTCTGATTACAGACACAGTGCCCTACCACGCAGAACCGCACTGTCCATCGATTTCAGAGTTGAAAATTATTTACATTTTGAAAATGCATCAATAGAGAGTCTTACCCTTTAAAAAAAATTCCGGCAGTTCAGTAAAAAAAAAAATAATTATAAATTAATTTGTAAATCAAGATATGAGCGTTTTCTCGGCCTTTGAGATGTAACTGACTGAATGTAGCCCGATAAGAATGCTGCTTACGTTCGATTTATTAAAGACGCTTGTTTCACATTGAAGGCAATTCACAGAATCTGAGGGGGCGCTGCCTCACCGAGCGAGGCGCCCTCAGCTACCCCGGGGATGAGGACTTCAAAACAAGGTGCTTTATGATGTACGACATGAGACAGTTCATGGTCCGACAGAGATTAATAATGATGTGCCAAAGAGCACAAAGACGATTACTGTAACACAGTGTCGTGTGGTGTGGTTCGTGGCAGCTGAGGCACTGGATCTTTCCAAGCGGAAAAGTAAATAAAAAATACGGAGTGCTATAGTGAACTTGATTTTATGATTTTTAGCCAGTGTACCGGCAGTAATAATCCCGTGGGCTCACACGCGCCCCCTTCAGTGAGGCAGAGGTACTGGCTGCCTCCCCTCCTGCTTTTTCATTGCGGTTTTATATGAGTCTCAGAGCAGTAGAGAAATAGTAATGTTTATTTTATTTTATCATTATTTGCTTTTAACTTTCCATGAAGGCAGGTGAGGCTGTGCTCTATTGACCGCACATCCCTGCTGTAACATCTACAAGCGATTCATTTGCCATTTGTACAAGTACGAGGTCATCGACACCTGGAGTGTGTTAGTTTTCACACATCCCACACAACCCCCTTTATAAGACATACACTCCTGTAGAGGTGGGCATGAAGCACAGGGCCAGCCATTCATCTGGGGCCCCTGGGACATTTTAAAGGGTGCTAAGGGCCTTTCTTTGATTTCTTTAACAATAAGATGAATGAGATCCCGAGACATCTGTCTCCCCAATTAGAGCCGGAACCCCCCATAACAAAAGAACAGCATCACATTTTTAACATCATGCTATTACTGCAGAATGTGATATACAAGCAGATACATCATTTACCTTATGCCATACTTCAAAGATAAATATCACGTGATATTATTTTAATAACACCCGCGTTTCTGGCAGCCAACAACAAATTTATGAATGTTCTTAAACTGCGCAAGATCTGTATTGTGCCAAAGTAACGTAAGCAGGCTGGGCCGTATGAAAGAAAGCGACGAAATGGAAGCCAAACTGCATGTGCATCGGAATCGCATTCCTTAGGAGATACGGTGGACGGTGCTCATTCACTGTACTGTGTGTTCTCCAATTCAACTTGAACATTTTTCTGGTTCATACATCCTCAGTGTTATTTGGATATATACACACACACACACACGCACACACACAACAGTATGTATCAAAGGCCTCCATGTTGCATCCAGTTACTTTTGTGAGTTGCCCCTCCTCTGATTAAGTTCCATCACACATTTGGACCAGCCAGCAGGAGACACTTGGCTTGAGCTCTTGAGAAAATGAGAAAGAAAGAAACACTTCCTTAAATGAGCACCAAGGCTGGACCACACGCTCTGGAATTCAGCAATGCTCCAGGGTAACGGTCTAAAGAAAACAGATGGTGCATTACACAGCGTACCGTCTCCTGATGGGCTCGTGCAATCTTATCCTGTCTCCATCTTGGCCCCTTTAGTCTCATCCACGGTGGGGGGGGGTTATTCTCATTTGCTATCGTTTCCCGTTATACAGCTGGCAGCCGTGTCACATAGCAATGAGGTCCATCGATTAGGAGAATCCTTGGAGCAGAAAAGGGCATCCCAGCCTCCAGTTTTATGTGTCATACAAACATAGACTGTACACGTTTGGAGTGACAGTCTTTTCCAACTGCTTCCTTTAAATTGTGTGACATTAGAAAAATAACATAAAAGTTCAACTAAATAAATGAGATTTAAATAATAATATACATAAAATAAAATTAAAATGCAATGATATTAACTGCATTTTCTGTATGTTAAAAGAAGTTTGTGAGAAGTGAGGCAGTGTGAAGCATAAAACTGCGACATAGCAAGGTTGTCCATGAACCAGGGGCCGTCTATGACGCCACATTGTCCATATCCAAGGCGTAACACCTAATATAAAGGTCTCTCTTTCTCCCATTGCAGCTCACAGCCTTGTTGCCAATTATCTGACGTCTTTTAGTCTTCTTGTGTTTTGAGGGGGCGTCGACTTAGCCATGTGGAGTTCCAGACAAGCCTAGCTGCCACTCCGCCCCCAGCAAACTTCACTGGCCAATTTCCGGTTGTCCCTA
>JAODKM010000016.1:3030556-3043148 GCA_026780845.1 Petrocephalus sullivani | reverse complement strand
ACCAACAACCATGCCATGTTCAAAGTCACTTAAATCACCTTTCTTCCCCATTCTGAAGCTCGGTTTGAACTGCAGCGGTTCGTCTAGACCATGTCAACATGCCTAAATGCATTGAGTTGCCACCATGTGATTGGCTGATCAGTAATTTGCGTCATCGAGCAGTTGGACAGGTTTACCTAATAAAGTGGCCGGTATATCTACTAAAAAGGGGTCAAAAACAATGATTGGGGGAGCCAGACCGAGTAAGAGGTGTGTGTGTGTGTGTGTGTGTATACATATATACATATATATATATATATATATATATAGCATTTTAGGTATAAATAGGTAGATCATTTTGACGCAGTCATTTTAAAAATAGCTGGCAAGCTAATAAAATGTGGAGGTGCCCCTGGGTTAGATATTCAGGAGATTTTCTGCAGTATAAACAGTAGTTGGTAAAAAAAAAAGACTCACAGTAATGCCATTGATGTAATCCATAACTTAGTGAGGAGATGTCACTCCATTGCAGTTTGCTAATATTAGTAACTTATGGGTCCCCCGTAACCAACTGATTAAGACTCCAGAGGCAGTTTAACAGGAACTTTATCATCATTCGATCTTACAGCCTAGTCAGAAAACCCGCCTTCCTCCAGAACCACCACAAGCTAAAAAATGTATGTTTTCCAGCCCACCCCCCCTCACCCCACATTCAAAATAAAAGTCACTTTCAGAATAAAAACTCTTGCCTTTTTACCTGTGGATTTCAAAGGCAGCATACAAATGTATGCTTTCTATTTGTTTTACTGGTAGAACTCAAGGTTGATCATGAACCCTGAGACTGCAGCCATTTTAGGCAGCAAAGCAGCATCAGTCCCCACAAGGCCACCAACGCCAAGCTCATCTGATGGCTGAGTGACGCTAGGCAGTTACAAATAGTGAGAACGACTCCATCTAAGGTTAACGCGATTTGTCAAGCATGTTTGCTATCTGAAGTAAAGTAATCCAGGAAAGTGTTGCAAATGGCTTTGAGGGAGGTCATTAGATGGTCATCAGATCAGGGGCCGAAAGGTTAATGGACTTTCATGGAGAAGCTTTATCCTCCTTTTGATCTCTCAGGCCTGAACCTTCAGCCCAAAAAGCTGTGGATTGAAAACCACCTGCAGAATGGAAAGTGTGAAGCTGTGTGTTAGTAAACCTGCCTTCACTGGTCATTATTCTCTCAGCAGAAGGCTTTCTGAGATCCCAGCAGAGATCACTCTGCATGATGTCTGTAACAAGCACCTCTAATGTCTCTAAGTCATAACAGTTCTCTTAACATGCTTTATTATATAACACTAATTCAGGAGTCTCAGAGTTGGGTTCAGATACCACGCTTGGGGTTTCGTTTTTCCAACTCTGGCAGTTCAGAAACACTGTGTTAGACTGGAGGAAAACAAGATAATAAAAATCATAGCTGCAGGTGACAGGTTTATCTAAATGACTAAAATGTGGAAAAATATCCTACACTGGATGGTTTGCATAAAAGGTTTATTATACAAACACATGATCATTTCAGTGGAAATTGTCCTTCAATGTAACAATGACAGGGACACACACATATACACATACGTTACACGGTGTGGCAAATGTAAGGATGTGTAGCCCTCTAGTGGTGCGACTCACAAATGAACAAATTATCTGATTAATGTCACCAAGCGACTGAGGACTATAATTAATTATTCCATTGTTGATTATTGTTGTTGTTGTTGTTGTTGTTATGTGGGGTGAAGATTTCTGTGAGCAGCATTGATTTGTCAAAATTGGCCTTAGTATGTAATTTTTTTGTGCTTGGTGATGATCAGAAACCTAACATTTCCATGATGCTCCCAAAACAGGCCTCGAGGCCAGGGCTAGGCCACCCTGATCCTGGAGTGCCGGCATCCAGCAGGCTTTCTACCCTACCTGCTGAGTTACTATCTGCCTGAGATCAGGTTCATCAGAGACCAGGAGTGTTAAACCATCCAAGATCAGAAGCCTCACTGGTTCCTTGAACGCATATCAGGAACGGATTAATTTAGCTGGATCCCATCATCCGAGATGATTGTGCTTTTTTTCACATTTTCTCACTCAACCTGAGCGGGGCCATTTATTGGAGCGATATGATGACTTCAAAGAATTAATCTGTATCAAAAGGAAACGCAGCGAAAGCGACACAAATCAGAAAATACGGCCGGCAAAAAGTGGCTGAAAAATTAAATGCAAACGTAATTTTAATTTGTATACTTATTACTTGAATGCATAGGGACACTTCAGCCGACAACGGGCATGTCCCACTGGACCTGATACCATTATGGCTGAACTGGCCTGCTGCCCTGCCCCATGAGTGATAAAGGCTACCTTCAGGTTTGTGATGATTATCCAGGTTACTCCCCGACAGTAAACACTCTCTGCCAAGCTATTCATATTCAATGCACTTTGTAAAACAAACAAACCCATTTAAAGCCTCCTTTTTTGCAATTGAATCATCTGAAACAGGGCCAGATTTCGTGTGATATTTGTACTACTTAGCTTCGTAAACACAGCTTCTGAAAGACAAACCTGCTCAAACCACTTTATAAGCTCAGAAACGGTCATCGCTCTTAAAAATAATAACGGTCAAACTAGCAGTATTATCATTACGCTCATCTCGGTGTAACATCTCGGTGTATCATCTCGGTGTAACATCTCGGTGCATCATCTCGGTGCATCATCTCGGTGCAACACCTCGGTGCATCATCTCGGTGCATCATCTCGGTGTAACATTTCGGTGCAACATCTCGGTGCAACATCTCGGTGCATCATCTCGGTGCAACATCTCGGTGCATCATCTCGGTGCATCATCTCGGTGCAACATCTCGGTGCATCATCTCGGTGTAACATCTCGGTGCATCATCTCGGTGTATTATCACTGCAGTTTTTCAGATTCATTCAATGGCTTTCAGCAGATGAGTCCAGCCAGAAATGAATGTTATAATTATGCTTAATGATCAGGGTTGCAGCTATTGTAATGATTATTTCTAGTAATTAAGAAGTCATGTGACTTTTCAGAATTACATTGCTGCATTAAAATCTGGGCTATTTCCAAGAAGATGTAAAGTGTAATCGTCCTGCCTGTGACTCCCAGCCTGCCGCAAGGTACCTACTCCTGTTTCAGACTTTCGGTCTGTTCGGGTGCAGGGGCCTCATATGTCTACTGCCATGGTGCCAGGTAACCTATCATATGACCCGCCATTCATGTTTCCAGTACGTTTAGGAGTGTCCTCCATTCACTGGATGAATTAGGCAATACTTATATCACAAAGAGATATAAACTGAAGTGATGAAAATGTAAACAACCATATTTATTTCAAGCAGTCAGACATTTCTGCAGTTTCCCCTGCAAAATCCAGTTCCAACATTATCAGACCTAATCATTTATATGCTTAAAAAGAAACAGAAACTCCTCCTAGTTTTCCATTTGAAAGCTCCAACCACATTAGAAAAAGCAAATGCATTATATATCACAGTATGGGTGTTTCTCAGTACAAAGACCGCAAAGACTGTCTTGGCAAGACTGGTCTGCCAGTTTGCCTCCAAAGAATGAACTTGGGCTGCAGTGAGTCATGGGATTGGTCTCATTTGGCTAGGAAGCAACTGACGTATCCTTTATATCCGGGATGGCGCAAGGATGAAATCCAGGGATTTTCAGTCCTCCGTACTTCTGGTCTTAGTAGGAGAACTGGTCTTCGGAGACGGAAGATGAAGTCAAGCTGGTACAGGAGAAGAGAAGTATGGTGAAGCACGCATATTGAGCAACGTGCTACGTCTCAGCGAGCGGGGTCCATGTTTAAGGCTTAGGGGTGGAGCTTCACAGAACTGAGAGTTAGCTGCTTACACGTAAAGTACTACCCACCACCAAATTTTATTTTCAGTAATTTGTCAGAATGACGAAATGATGTGTGTATCGCCACAGGAAAGTCAGCCCTCTAAAGAAGGATTAACAGATATGAAGAAACAAGAAATATGCTCCTTGCAGTTTTCTATTAATATTTTTATTTAACAATATTTTAATTAACAAAACTGATGTTACTTCACGTATAAATAGTGCATAGCATCCTTGGACAAAAAACTTCTGACGAGTGCCAGAGAATGTCAGTCATCCTACAGAATTAGATAGACAAACTGTGACTTTAACTCAAATCACATTTTTTGATACTTCATTTTTAATCTCTTTTAATCTCACCAGAATAAAACACCATCATGCTGCAATAATTTAACTTCAAAGTGTAGAAAATGACTAAATTTTGATATACTTTATTAAAAATGAACATTTCGGATACAGTATATTACACGTTGTATGTTACATTGCAATTTGATGTAATCTACAATTGTATATAGACACAAACACTTTCTATACTAAATTCTAAGGCCACTAAATATCTTCATACTCTCATCTTGTCCTTGGCTAAGAAACTCAGGCAGCAAAACGCGTTTAGCAATGTCATTGCTAATTTCAAGTGAGTCACATCTACACTCAAATGAAGAATTTTGCGTTGGGTTCATGTGAAAACTGGATTGGGACCAAACCCAAGGTCACCCGACGTGAGGCTAGCTAAGCCGAGTCCTCCCCGCTGCTCCCAGGTCTGTCCCTTGGCACCCGGCCCATGCTGTAGAACTCCGCGTTGGGCTTCATGCCGGTGAGGTGCGCCAGCCGGTTGGACATGGCGAAGAAGGCGGCGATGGCGGCGATGTCCCAGGCATCTTCGCGATCAAAGCCGTGGGCCTGCAGCCGCTGGAAGTGGTCGTCTGTGATGGTGTCACAGCGGCACACAGCCAGGGCAAAGTCCAGCATGGCACGCTGCTGAGGGCTCAGCTCTGCAGTCTCGTAGTTGACAATTACCTGCCGGCAGGAGAGGATTGGCTACAGCATGGAGCCCCACGTAACAACAGCCCGGAGCTGCGGTTCTCAGGGATAATAAGGACTGGAGGGACTTTAATACTTGTCCAGCGGCGGAGGTGTGGCGTTATTAGTGAATATTTTTGGCTCCAACTGAGGGGGATCCTCCCTTAAGTATCTGTGAGATGTGCTTGCAACAGCCTGGGCTAAAGGTTCAGAATAGTGGTGCGACGGATCAAAAAATCTCACGGTTTTAAGTCATGGATGGGATTAATTTTCGGATGAGGGGAAAAAAAGAAAAATGACAAGACAAACGTAACTCTTCCGCTACACCACGATCCATATTATAACAAAAATAAATACCGGTTTTCGGTACACCGCCCAGCACTACTGGAAGTCAAATATAATTGCTAATGAAATAATAAATAAGCACTTCAAGCTCTTTATTTGACCACCAAAGAATCATAAACAGTCTCAGCTTCAAACCAAGAGAGTTTTTTCCAAAAAACGAACCCTGTGCACAAACAGCTTGCTCACCAACTGCGGAAAACGTCCGTCGCCATTCTGTAAACTCATACTGTGTTACTCTTCCCCGGAGTTTACTAATAAAGCATTCGAATAAAGTGGCAAACGTTTGAAAGCTCAGTCTCTTATGTATATCATGCAATCGCTGTCATTCTTCAACACCAAGCGGTTCTTGAAATACATGCAGGTTTTATCCACCACCCTTTTCCCCATCAATATATTTAATGAGGAAGCCAAAATGCTGCCACACATGAGATTTAATTGATGCTGGAGGTTTCTCAAGCTCCTCTGCTCTTTAGCTTGGACCGCTACCGCTGGCCATGACTATCGCTTGACAGACCGACCACGCGCACCATACAGTGGAATCTTTGGATCACATGCATGCCGAACCGTGGAGAGGGATCGTTTCGGATCACGAATCAGCAGTGATCCGTTGCACCACTAGTTCAGAATGATGGCAAATTGTCTTTGAGGACACAAGGAGTGAAACGGAAACGAAGGCTAGGTGGCGCTCTTATGCTCAGCACCCCTTGGTACTCAAAGTCAATCCTACCACCTCCCCAATGAGCAAGCAGCACATGATTAAAAACCAGACTGAATGGGGGGAACTAGAACTAAACCATCCGCTATGCAGATACAGGGAGATCCTGGCCTTCCTGTACAGTGAGCTAGTCAGTCACATGATGTGCTAGTCACATGTGCCATCACCTACCTGGTCAGCCAGGGTGGGGTTCTTGGAGTAGATGCGGTGAAGTGCACTATGGGAAACGACACAATACAGGCATCGGTTGTGAATGCTGCTGGCCACTACGATCAGCTCACGGTCTGCCTTCGTCAGTCGGCCTGGGGGAGGGTCGCGTAAAGGTCACGTAAAAACCAAGAAACAAAAAAAGAATGGAGAAACAGTGCCATTCCAAGGCGTGTCTTTATATTTAAATTTATAATCATTAACAAACTTGCACGTTGGTTTTAAACTTCCCAGTGCTAAATTTCCTACACTATGAGTGTCTGTAGATGTAGATATGCAGCGCACTGGGGCTACCCAGTTGGGAAAGGTGTTTTATAAAACAAGCTCTCTAAAACACAAGGACGATTTCCCACCCGTCTCTTTGTTCATCAGCGCGTTGTAATAAGCAAAGAAAGCCCGGAACTCTGAGGGTCGGTGGGCCAACACCTTAAAAACATTGGGCAGAAAACCTCCCTGAGAGGAAAAAAGTCAAGATGGCATTAATGCATTTCACCTGTAATACAGTACAGTACAGTATGAGGAAATTAATGTGTTTATGGAACATTGCAACATTTTAATCTATTAGCACAATAAGGCTCCTTAACTCACTTAGACACCCAACCCCCCACTAGCTATCAATACCCAGAAATACAACTTTAATGCAGGTTTTGTAGGATATTTTTAGCGCTTTGAGAGCCACCACTGGAAAGGCTGCAATTCGCTACCTTGGTCTCCACCTCCTCCATCAGCTCGACGATGTCGTAGGGCAGGTCCTTTTTGTAGGGAATGGGGTACCTGCTGATGTTCTCTGGGGGTTTGCTGGACAGTCCCTTCCAGGCTATACCAGCAGTCACGGCGCAGGTTGGGTGGCGCTTATCCAGCTGTAGCAGTCTGGCCTAATCACACAGAGGTTTTACGCAAAGAACTTGGCGGATCTACGCGACTTGAGCAGGTGACGGCTTTCAAGTTACCCAATTTAGCCAGCGCGTATCTGGCTGCATTAGCCACAAGGCTTAAGAGTAATATCAAAAACAAATGCAGGCGATTTTTGATCCCGGACACTCAGACTAACCAAAACTCATTATAATTAAGCAACTTCAATAAGCTGTCCCAAAGCTAACTGCAAAGGAGATTTACAGACAATTCTGCTATAAAAGCTTGACATCGTTATGCGTTAGTCGCCTGTTGAATGCAGTTTTTTCATACGGCTCTCCAAGAAATAAGAAAAACCGAGTAATCTATAGGGATCTCCGGTGTGGCATGTTTCCTTCTGCTAGGAGCTTACTCACAGACAGGGCAGAAGGCACCACCCGGGCGCATCGCAGCAGACCCCCACCACACGCCATGGTCGCCCCGTTTCGGCCAGAGACACCTCGGCACTTCCGGGTTCATGAACCCCGCCTTCGCGCTTCAGCCTATCAGAGAGCCGTATTTCAGACACGCCCCCCAGCAGAGCCGCTCACGCCAGCCGCACCGATTTACACTGACGTCCATTTCATACCCTTAGTTAAATTTAAATACCCCCCCCCCGCCCCCATCTCCAGATTTAAGCAAACAGTAGCGCTGTGAATAGTAGATTAAATAATTGTGCACGAAACAAACTGGTTCAATGTTAACTGATTATTTCTGTGGATATTTTTGAGTGCTTAGGGGGATACATTGAATTTTACTTACAGTATATCGCGGAATAATTTTGAAGTTACATTCTGTTGGCCTAACAACTCTTTTTTTTCTTTGGATTGTTATGAGCATTCCGCTGCATTTCCGTTTCCTCCGAAAAAGGTCTTTGATTGTCTTTCACCATCTTTTATTATATTCTCACTATAAGCATACAGAAATTGGAAACGCGGGTCATGCAGCAGAACTATGCTCGACCATTTTTATATCTACAAAAAAAACTGTGGTAGTTTTCCACTGGAATTAGAAACAGGCATCCCATATAATTAAGACAAAAATTAAGAACATATACAATGATTGTGAACTGTTACTTTAAATGAGTGCTTTTCGGAGGACTGCCCTCTCTGATCAATTGCGCCACCTGCTGTGCGAAGTGGGTATTTTACTGAAAGAAAGACACCGAGTCAGTAAGCTTACGTCCTATTTTAGATTTTAGCCAGCATGTGCAAAAGCTAATGTTTAGATATTTTCGTTGTTTTCTTATTTTAAATATTTTATTTTGGTCCGGAGCATGATGCCAGAGGTGTAAAAATGCCAGTGTATGTTTCATTTGTATCAAGTGTATTACATTGAAGTGGACATATGAAGGTTAGTTTCTGACCTTCACATGATCCTATGTGTTTGAATACTTGCCGTGACGTTAAACACCTGGATTCTAACGGATGTTCTTAGATATAATGTGCTGGAAAAAAAAAACAAAGTGGGTATTCTATTATAGAAGGCACGTGGAATGAACCCAAGAGAGGTCACGGAAAAAAAGCAATTATGTTCAGCTTCATTTGAAAATCAAAAGCATTTCACGAATGGTTCTTTAATTCATCTCATCATTTCCCCAGTGTGACAGCGCTCCGAGCACAGATTTTTTTTTGAATAAAAAAAGAGATTCATATCAAATGTTTTTTTTTTACCCGTTTAACCAAATAGTATTACAGTCAGCCCAGATGCAGAACATAGCGAAACAGATTAAACATGAGTGGGCGTTCCTGATGATTATAGGAACGGATTTTTAATGCATTCATATATCAGCTACGGACATGTACCAAAGTAAGGCTGGCAGTTCGACACTTTGGTATAAATCAGCTGCTGCCTCTGAAGTCCCAATAGAAAAAAATACTAATGGCTGTGCCCGTGCAAATGAAATCTTCAATTTCCCCCAGTTTTTTTCATTTGTGTGGCGCGAGCATTTCTCACACGTGTTACATGGGACAAATATATTTCCGTCTAAATGTGGAAAGCGGGGGCCGTAATAAAACTCCACAATGGGCATTCTATGGAAATTACCAGCGGAAAAGCATGGTGTCGGGTTCTGAGCGACCATTTTACTTATTTAAGGGAAAACATCCCAGGTCATGAGAGGCAGCCTCTCGGTCAGTCAAGTTTTAGTGGTATGTCTATATGTATATTATTTGCTGAAGACTAGTAAAGGTAATCGCAGTCTACACCTTCAATGGTAAATTAAGTAGCTTTGTTTGAGAGGCAGTGCCTCAACTTTTTTTTAATTATTGTGTTGGGCGGGATGAGGGACGCAGGAGTAGCGGTTTTAATTAAACTAAAAAACAAACAAAAAAAAAAAAAACCGAAAATGCCCTTAACCTCTAGGGATCAGATCGGGAGGGCAGTGTGAGGAGACGCATAGGCAACATGAGTGAGTGACGTCAATGACAGGACTGGGGAGCACAGGACTGGGATGCACTTATATAGAAGACTGACGAGGGAGCAAACGAGAGGCAGCTAGAGTGATTAACACAAGGGTGGGAATGAGAGACCTCCATGACAGTGAGAGGACAGGAGGGTCAGATAGACATAGTGGGCAGGACACAATTTTTCACTGCATTAAGTTTCTGAAAAACCTGCATTTTTGAGGCATTGGATCACAAAGTACATAGTGAATTTGACACAAATAAATTACAATACATTGCACTTCTTCCCAGGAAAAAAGAAAATTATTAAAACATTAATCAAATGGGTAATTATTTATAGTGGAAATAACCCATGCTGCAAATTACACAGCACTAATTACAACCTTAAATAGTTAACTGGACACATTCCACTGGGGCAGAGTATTAATGAAAATCATTAAGAATTGATTAATCTACAGTTAATTGCTTAAATACATGTTCATTACTTCGTTTATGACAGATTGTACATGCATGGTGTGCTTAGCCCATTGAGCTGTACAAATGAGCTGATAATTTATGTGTTGGGAAACATATGAAGGATAAAACAAACCTTAATCTCCTTACTTGTGGTGTAGGCTGGACTATAGTAGAGGCTTATAACTCCCCGACTTAATCTGATCTTGTGGATTCAAAAATAAAGCCCAAATTAGTCTTTTATTCTCCACGTTTCAATACGTTGCAATTACCGCCGTTGATCTGTGGTAATGTACCGCCTCCAGCTGTGATAAACAGCTGGAATGGCAACAGCAGAACTATTGGAGGTGGAAGTAGACTTACATAGAGCTCTCTGGGGGAGAAGCACAGGTTTGGGGGCAGCCAGTGATTGGAGGGGCCACTCTCTTCTGACCAATGACAGGTGCTAGAGGAATTTGGGGGAGGGACAAGGGAAATTACCTTATAAAAAGATGTTACAAAAAGAGGTGTAGTGGTACTGTAACAGATGTAAATGATGTAACTGAATGGCTATTAGTGACAGGAAATTATACGTATAATACAAACACTAAACCTTACATGTTGAAACCACAAATGGAATATGAATATGCTTCAAAAATCCATCACAAACAATACATTAATGATAATATTGTGAAGGCAACGGAAGTATATTGTTTATTAATAGCTTTTACAAGCCATGTCCTATATGTCTATATTATAATTATAATTAGCAATTATAATTATAAAAAATACCATGTAATAAATACTTTCATAAGGTTTCTTTGTTTAATGTTTGCTTTTTTTAATGCCCTTTTGGATAGTTTTATTTTTTTTTTGAGTAATATTACATTCCGAAGAAACATTTTGCCTCCGACAGTATCTGTGAAAAGGTAGCTTATTGTTCTGACATTTGTATCCTACTTCATCGTTTCCTTTGTAATGTAAACGTCCTCTAATAAATGTTAGCCTGACCTTTATAATCTCATAAATAAATTCCAGCTATAAAACTTTAACGCAAGCGAGCAGAATAAAGTTTGAAAAGGCCTGTTTGACTTGTGATAGAAAGAGAAAAATAAATGACTACAATAGGCGATGCAGCTTCGGTATCTTTATGAATATTTAAGAGCTAAATGTTTTCGCCTGACAGGGATTAAATATTAGGTTGAGTTATGTTCCCCACCACAGACATTCCGCACATTCCTCACAAAGCGCCATAGCCTTTGGTTTATTGATACACACTCAAGTGGTCCTGTGTGCAAATATGTTAGACATAATGAAGCAGGAAGATGGTGTCGTTTCTGCGGGGGTGGTGTACGACTCAGTGGGTCCAGGCGCTGTGCCTGTGACGGTGCTGATTCTAAGATTTGACCTTTGTGCTCAGCCTCCTGAAGAAATCCAGTATGCCGCAGATCTCCCGTGATTTAATTTCCTGAGCGTCGGGGAAGGGTCCCCACAATAAAATTTGCCCTGGGGGGGGAATAACAAAACACGTCCAAGAATCTGGGGCAAATTCCTAAATTGTTTTAGAATAATTATTTTTCAGGGGGATTTAGACAGATGGTCTAGAACCGCCTATGGACTGGGATTAGATGGTCACAGGTTCAAATCCCAGGCTCAGCAGAGTTATGTCACCATTGGGCCCCTGAGCAAGGCCCTTGCACCAGGGAGTGTCTGACCCGCTTTCTAAAATGTATGTCGCTTTGGATAAAAGTGTCTGGCAAATAAGCACAGGGTCTAGCGTTGTGTCGCCGGCTTCTGCCTGCCACCATCTCGCTTTTGTGCGGGATGAGTCTTTGCGGCAGGTGCAGGAGCAGCGGGGGGTTAATCCCGCTCTTATGTTCTAATTTTGCTGGGTGTTCCCCCCGGATAAGCAGACCGCTGCCAGACTTTGTGAGGCGAGGAGAGAAATAGGGGCAGATGAAATATCCGAAATTCCTTTACGAAGGTAGCACCAGGAGCTTTTGACCGGCAATTTAATTTGGTTTGAAGCTTTAATGATGAAGTTGCACTTTGTGCGGAAGAGACTGTAACGCCCCCCCCCCCATGTGCGCTGAGTGGCGTCAGAGTCGACTAGGTTGTCGTATTGTGCCCATAACATTATCTTGGTTCTGATTGTTATTAGCATGGGTTAGGGATCATCCAGGAAGGTCTGAGAGATTTGGGAGCAAAGGTGTGTTAACCCAGTTCCAACCATGACTTGGTAACCATCAATAATTTAAGATATTTGCGCTCTAAGCCTCACTTGTACATCACTTTGGACAAAAGTATCGGCTAAATAAGAATAAATGTAAAGGGAATGTGGCAGATGGACTGCCGTTCTGTCCAGGCCCACCAGGCCCACCAGGCCCACCAGGACCACCAGGCCCACCAGGCCCACCAGGACCACCAGGCCCCTGCATATACACTTATACACATATAGATTGCACGTTGGCAACTGTTGCCGTGGATCGCCTCCCTTTGCCGTTCCCGAGCTTCGCCTAATCAAAGGAGACTGGGCTTGGATCTGGTTATTATCTTCAGACAGATGCCGATGAGCCTCTGCTCTGTGGACGTGAACAGCCTCCCCTCTTTGCTTGGGGGCACCTATCATCGTTCCTTATTAATGCTGCCCTACCAAGGCCCCGCCAGTTAATGAACAGCCGCTGATTTAACAAGAGCTACATCTCTTATTCCAAT
>JAODKM010000016.1:3013779-3024700 GCA_026780845.1 Petrocephalus sullivani | reverse complement strand
CCCCCTTTGGGTCTGGTTAGGGTTAGGGCTTCCTCTGCCGGCCCCTGGAGGATGGGCTCCCCCTTTGGGTTTGGTTATGGTTAGGGCTTCCTCTGCTGGCCCCTGGAGGATAGGCTCCCCCTTTGGGTCTGGTTAGAGTTAGGGTTTCCTCTGCAGGCCCCTGGAGGACGGGCTCCCCCTTTGGGTCTGGTTAGGGTTAGGGCTTCCTCTGCTGGGCCCTGGAGGATAGGCTCCCCCTTTGGCTCTGGTTAGGGTTAGGGCGTACTCTGCCGGCCCCTCTAGGATAGGCTCCCCCTTTGGGTCTGGTTAGGGCTAGGGCTTCCTCTGCCGGCCCCTGGAGGATGGGCTCCCCCTTTGGCTCTGGTTAGGGTTAGTGAACTGAATTGAAGGGTTTTGTTTCTTAAGGTTTTTAGGAAAGAGATGGGCCCCTCGCTGTAACACCTGGGGTGCAAGCAAGCTTTCCAGGCCGCAGGGCTCACCCCCACCTAACTGACCTGGCTCTCCATGCTGTCCTTGCTCTCCTGTCCCGACGAGGGCTGTGGACAACAGATATGTACTATCCTGTGTGACCTCCCCTTCTACCCACCCCCCGCCACCCCCCCGGCCATGCGCTGCTTCCGGGGGGCCTCTGGGGCGGCGCGCTGCTCCGCCATAAACAGATAATCGTACCACGCTCCATCTGCTCAGACAAATGTCCCCTGTGCAGGGAAATAAAGAAATAAAAGGGTCTCGGGAAGAGAGGCTCTGGCGGCCGGCCATTGATGATGTCGTCAATGTTGTCATGTGGAAAGAAATGGCTCATTCTGGGACTGGCTCTAGGGTCACTGCCACCTAAGTGGCTATAGAGCAGGCGTGTGCTGGGGGGGGGGGGGGGGGGTAGTTGAAGGTGCCTGAGGATCTGCCCCTTTTGCCCAAATGACTTATAGGGCACCCCATTCTATGTTCCTACCTGCAATCACACACAATTTACCGGGGGGAACATCCTACACCTTGAAAAGTCTGGTATGGGGGGCGCTAATGCTCATATGCATGCTATATTTACAACTCGGTCTATGCAAGAAAAGTTTGTGGTTGCCCACTCTATGCACATTTTTCAGCACCTAAGGCCTTGAGTGTCAATAAAGTTTTTTTCTTCTTCCTGGAGGATCCCGCGAGGTTCCGGGGAGACGAGGTGTCGTCTGTCACGGCGCCGGATTCCTGTTCTGCAGTCTGTTAACGAGCGGTCGCATTTGCACCTCCTTCGGCGCGATAGCGAAGGCGGCTGTTTGACAATCCCCGTCTGGTGGCTAATCAGATCCCAGACAATAACCTTTCCTCGCTCGGCCGTTGGCGTGTCTGCCTGATGAAGCCGAAGGGATTTTGAGGGAGATGAAGGCTTCCGCAGACTCCTTTTAGGTCACACGTCGGAATCTGTCTCCTCTTTTTTCCCTCCCTACTTTTTTCCTCCTTATAAAGAATAATATTCTGCACTTGAGAATCTTTAAACAGGTTTTATGCCTTAATTTTGGAGTACTGTGTAATAGTTAAGGAAATACAGACAGGGGTAACCAAATCAAGCCAGGAAATATCTTTTCTTCTGAACGAGTTCAGCTCCTGTTCGTATCCTATACTCATTCCATCTCCCATGACTGCTTATCCATCCCTGGGGAGAGAAGGGAGTCCTGGGTGCATGAACACAATGTCAGCGACAGTCTGGATAGGATGCCAGTATAACCAGTATTCCATCCATGCATCTTCCATAACCACTTATCCACTACAGGCTTCCGCTGAGTCTGGAAACTTTCCCCGGAAACATAGTGCTTGTCAATGTCCATGTGGTGCCCTAGGCAAGTTTCACCACCATCACCTCCCATCCCAGACAATGTAAAATTGGCTGGCTAAGCCCCCCCTCAGTAGATGGCACCCTAGGCAGCCGCTTATGTGTTGACTGCTACTGTTAACCTGTATCCTGGTAATATCCAGGTATACACACAATTAGAAATTGAAATGATGATTATGCCACGTAAACTAAGTCCATTCAGTAATAGGTGAAGACAAGTGCTCAATAACTTGAGCGCCCATAAGTCGATGGCAGCAACCAGTGATTCTGAAGCACTCTGCCAGTTTCCTCATTTAGACACTGAATGCATTCAAAGACAGAATTTTAAAACCAGTGTGTTTTAAGGGTACTAGTGAGTGTGAGGGCAATGCCCTTCGATGTGAGGTGCGCAGAGCAGACAGAAATGAGTGATGTGAATATTTATACCTGGAACGGCAAGATGGATTTGCACATAAAGAGTAGGTGATGTCTCCATTCCTTATGAGTCTCTTTAAAAACGAACAAAAGCATTATTATGCACTTGGTACATCTCTATATGCTTGATATGAACCTACAAACATGGCCGGCTTATCCCTCGCTCCTCACTATTGTCTGCAAAGGCTTAACTTGTTGGCGACGTCTACCTGGGTCTCAGCCCCGTCAAGGAAAGTAACGACTGCATCAAATATTCACTTCATCTCAATCAAAGGAATCCCTCAAATTTCCTCAAAGAAAAGCCCTCTGGCTACCAGTAGGTGGCACTGTGGCTCTTCAGAGCTCTCCCGGGCGCATGAGTGCCTTAATTGCGTTAGCGTGTGGCAGCAGATTAGAATAGAGCGGTGGGATTTTCGGCGAGACAGTGGCCCTGCATCCATGCAGAGGTACAGCTCACCTGACAGATAACATGCGACGCGTCAGGGATCAGCATGACCCTGCCGTTCGGAAAAAAACCCGGCTCTGCTTCGACGGAGAGGGATCCGGGGGCATTTTCTGCTAGTAAACTGTGTAAAAATATCCCGCAGGAATACAAATGCCAGCCTCCGTGTCTCTCTGGCGTGCCGGCATCACATTAAATGCTGTGCTGCCTTTGTTTCATTAATGGCACCCCGTTTCAAAAAGTACAGCTGAATCACATTCGACATTAGCTGCCCCTCGCCAGTCACTCTGCTGCTTTACAATTTGCCCTTGGCTCTCTGGAGAAACAAATAAGAATTAAAGAGTTTCTTCTATCCAAGCGTTAATTAGGATGAGAGAATTTAGAAGATATATCCTTCCTTTTGGGAACAAATAATCTTCTAATAATCTAAAGGAAAGCCTTCTTTTAGCTTTGTATTTCATTCATAAACCCAGGATTATTTTGTTAATTAATAGGGAACACTGTTTCAGAACTTGGTACAGTTTGAGACGGGGTTGTGTGGATGAGGGTCATCCAATGGATTAGCACAATATCTGGGGAGACGAAACCAGTCAATCTCTTCAGTCCTGAGCAATTAACTCTTGCCTGCAGTGGAAAATAGTGCAAATACTGATTATATGAAATTGCCTTAATTCCCCTAAGTGTTAGATGATGTGGTCAATAGCGAGGGGTGAACAGGGAAGACGGAGAATGGAGGAAGGTGTGACAAGTCCTGGCGTTGAGGTATGACTGCATTAAGATGCTAAGCTAAGCTGTCTCCTCACTTTGAATCGAGCGGCCCTTTAGCAATAGACACTGGCATGGAAGTCACACCCATTACTGCCTTTTTAAAATATGTTTCCGCACTAGAGGGTGGCTCAGTGGGCACCAACCCGACTTTGCACCTCCAGGATTGTGGGTAGTCTGAGTCGGAATTCACATGCTCTTTCCAGGCTTTTGCGAGCTTCTTCTCACGATCCAAGAACTGTGGTTTGGTGAGCTGGTGTTGCTAAAGGGTGTGAGAGCACGCCTTCCGGCATGGACCAGCATGCACCTTTCTTCATGACCTGTGCTTTCTGCGATTGGCTCCTGGCTCACATTAGCCCTGGACTGCATCGCTGGCTCCGGGTGATGGACAGAAGGGACTTTTCTCAGGATAACCTTCATGAGGTCCCTGAGAAATTAAAAGGTATGGCGCAGCTATGCAACAGCCTTTCAGGTAACTCTAATTGACAGCCAATGATATTTCTACATGCAACACTGATTCAGGCTAATCAATTATTTTGAGGTCCCTACAAAAGGATTGTGGGAGAAATAACTGAATTACTTTAAGCCGCCGTGGTTCTGATGACACCACGGGCATTTTAGCATCTCCTCTAAGATTATTTCTAATGGCAAAAAAATATGTCTTTGAACATCTCTGAGTCTTGTTTCTGTGGTCTCACAGCAGAGTTACCTAACGGCGGCTCCTTCACAGGCGCGACATCAAAGTGGGCCTGTTCCTCACCAAATATTCTTGCATCACAGTGACATTCTTCATATTTTTACCATCAGCAAGAAAAGATCTTTTTTTTTTTTAACCACACATTTGAAAGCTGTCAAGGTCACTTCTCCATCAACAAACAGTGAGGGGAATGAAATTCTTACCGTCAAGCTGTTTATATAAAGTGTTCAGTAAAAATGACCTCAGTAGGAATATGCTGAAGCAAACCTGATATGACCCTCACCAGTATGCATCACCCACACACACAAAATGTCTGTCTGATCCCACAGTAGGCAGGGATACCCATAAGCTAATAAGAGGCACATCCCAGACCTTACAGTGTGAATATTTCCTTATATGATTAGATTTAGTACCATTGTTGTAGTAATAACAATAAAACTGGGCGTTTCACCACAATGAAGGTCATTCACACACACACACACACACACTCACACAGGGCACGATGTGGGTAAAGGCGACAGAGACCCTTTGTTACGTCGGAATTACCTGTAAACAGATGGGTAATGAGATAATGAATATGACAATGTCAGGGGAGCGGGTGTTTAATTTTTGTCGTATACCCTTATTAATTCAGCCACTATGTAGACTCTGCTGACTTGAAATGTGCTTAAATCCTGTAACACATAATTTTGCACTGACACACTGCTGTTATACTGTCTCTAGCTTACCGTCAGTCATGGTAATTTCTGTCACCACCGGCAAATTTATTTCAGGCCGTGCACTCTGCACTCTCGGACACATCCACGGCCGTGCCCTGTGGTGACGACATCCATTTACAGCACACGAGATAACCCTGCAGGTTAACGCTCTAGCTATTTTGGTCAAAGGAAGTAGCTTGACTCCTAATTGCAGGGGGAAAAAAAGTGTATTTGATTTCTAAGTTAGCTGGGGTGACCTTTACATTATGACTTTCACAGGGAAGGACAAATTAAAGGGAAATATAACTCAAAAAGTGAAACCAGATCAATGGGCTGCTTGAATATATGTGGCGATGGAGGGAAGCGGCTAATTTGGGTAGATTGTCATGCCTTTTGGGCTGTAGGCTGCCCCGGGAACCATCAGCACTCAGCCTGCGGAGACGGGGTAAAGCACAGGCATGCTGTTTGGCTCAGGTGTGATGCACGCGAGCTGGAGTCCATCCCTTATGAGGGCGGTGTGACATTAACCTGAACTCAGCCAGGATAAGGGGTGGGGTCTATCAGGGATCATGGGAACACCGGTGGGGGGGCAATCTCTCGCAAAGGTCCAGCCAGGGGAGATAGGCAGATGTGGGAACATTGAATCCGCTGTCCTTCTCTCTGGACATACATTTGCTCTGCTCTCTTTTCAGCTCCGGTACATTGTGCAGAAAAGACGCCTTTATACATGCAGCTGTCATTATTGGACTTCCTACTTTGACACGGCTGCCTGACATTTTATCACAATAATCATGATTCGAGCAACAACAGGCAGCCTCTTTTTTTCACAGGTGAGATGGGGTTTATCGAATCCCAAGCGCACTCTCAAACTAGCGAGGGTGCGAAAGCACACCATGAAACCTGGAATGGCGCTTCTATTGCACGTGCACGCACCTGCACGCACGCACGCACACACGCACGCACACACACACACACATACGTATGCACCTTAATATCAGCTTAATTCCTGGGAACACACGTCCACCCTTCACTGCCTCTGCAGCTGCTGCCAAGATTGAGGCTGATGACTTCCTGGCCCTGACAGTAGATGGCAGTGTAACACTTTCGCCCAATTGCCCGTGGCAATGAAACTGAATAACGCTGAAGACCCCAGTCCTGAGAAATGTTCCATAATAGTTTCCCTTTCTTTAGATAAATGAAGAGGTATTTTCATTAGGAATAAGCTGTAAATTATGAAAAATGAAGTTTGGGGAGACATCCTGTCCCATCCAGTGCAGAGGCCAAGGAAGAGAATCTGCGTAGGCTAATACAATTGGTCAGAGATTGGATTCTTTTGGTCCCGGGTCCAATGTTAACAGAGGTAACATGTGCAAAAGTACGCATGGAGCAGAAAGGAGCGATTCCTGACCTATGAAAATCACCAAGTGAATGTGCTGCCCCCTATCCCTTTTACTGGTCACTACACTACCTTTTCCTATGATTTTTGTTTAATTGGAGCACTGGAAATAGGCAAAGGAAAGGAAGTCCTGCAATAATCCTTGGGTGTGGCATAGCGTTAGCTTATGCTGCCAGATATAGCTACCCTGGCTGACAGCCCGGCATTTCCCAAGAGTGCTTTACATCGTAGCCTCTTTTATCTGCTGTTGAGATGCAGGTCTTGGCCAGCATCAATTCACAGATACACAGGGCCGAGAACTGTATAGCTTAAAGTTAATATCCACTTCAATGTGTTCTAACTGATGTCGCAAGATACTGCGATCAGTTGAAAAATAATACATATTATCCATCGATCCATCCATGCAGCATCTTATTTGGCACAGGGTCACAGTGAACTTGGAGCCTTTTCCAGGAAGCACAGGATATGAGGTAGGGGACACCTTGGATGTCAGGTCCATTTCCGATAATTTTGCTTCATCTTTCATGTAGTACTGTTATCATTCCAGGTCTAACGGATGCATGTTTTTTTAGCTAGGCCCCGACAGCACACGGCTCGCCAGAGAGTGCGTAGCGTTGACCGTAATGTAAGATGGAGAAATGGCAAATCCATAACAGGCCCCAAGCAGGGTCCGGCTGACCTTTGTCGAGCCCGAACACGGCAGCCATAATTAGCGCTGACTCTTTGCACATTTCAG
This sequence comes from Petrocephalus sullivani, assembly GCA_026780845.1. Lineage (NCBI taxonomy): Eukaryota > Metazoa > Chordata > Actinopteri > Osteoglossiformes > Mormyridae > Petrocephalus > Petrocephalus sullivani. The sequence goes on along the minus strand of JAODKM010000016.1, from coordinate 3,017,733 downwards.
GACAGGCCACTAGCCCTGAAAGCTGTAACGCAAAACCGCGGTTTTAAAAAAATCAATCATCGGGGGCAGTAGTGGGTCAGGCTTTATAGCTGATTTTTTTCTCCTTAAATTAAATTCCCAGGTGGCATTAGAGTCAACACCCGCGATGACACCTGCATCGATGTAGCTACCCATTTTAGTGGGTCGCCAGTTGAAAAATTTTAGATAAAAGATTTGCCAATCTCTTTATTAAAAGTAAATTAGTGTTTTATTCTTCTTAGAAGATAAAATCCCACCGCATAAAAAGGCAACATGCTTTTTTTTCAATATGCAAAGTTTAAAAGGTCTTCCAATGTAGGTCTTCTGGCTTTGTAACCTCTGAATGGCTTAATTGGTACTTAGCGCTAAACTGCCAAGCCTCTGGGGGCAGTAAAAAAAAAAAGAACAACATGAGGGTAAACAACATGTTTATAGAATACATAAATGTCATGTGAAGTCATATGCACTATAAATAACTCCCACCAACTGGAATTTTATTATGACATTTTACATATATATATATATATATATATATAATATATATAAGTGCGATACACGTTTGGCCTGAACGTGTGTCCTGTCCTTTGTCTTTGAGGAAGGAATGTAGAGGGTACGTATGAGTATGTATCGCGAGGTAGAAAATCTGTGTCAGCATCAGCACGATTAGAGGACTCGGTATTTCTAAGCAGAAGCCAGTTCCCTTCCATGGTCGTGTTATATCTAGGCAGACGGTACAGATATATGCCCAGATACGGATTTTGCATTCTGATTGTTTAATCAGACTCGATTGGAAATCAGGAGAAGTGCGGTTTGACGCTGTGTGAAAGCTCGGAGGTTCTTGGAAATGTTCCTCTCATTGCGTTGATGTTTTAAGCTGACTCAGCCGCAGCTAATGCGGTGGAGACTGGCTTAGGTGTGAACCTGATTTCATCATCTTAAAAGTCTATGTAGAACAAACATTTCTACTGACACGTTTCAGCTGCTCTATTGATTTCCAAGCCTGCTCTTTGTTTCAGAAGCATTTTTATCCGAAACGACACTGGTGAAGGCGCTTGCTCCTTTACTGAGGGGCCTGATGTTCACGTCACTGCAGAAGGATGGAGAGCGCCGCCCTAGAGGTCAGTCCTGAGGGGTAATTACTCTCACCATCACACAGTCTTCCCCCTGTTACTACAAAATGCATACAGAAACAGAGCTGCTCCTTCTGTTAGACCTTAATAATCAATCAATCAATTCTGTTTAGACAGACGGATGATTTAAGATGCAGTACTTAAGGAATTTCCACATGCTGGGCAGCCTGCTATTGTAGTAGCTTAAAGTCACAGTAATTTCTAACTCTGAATATAAATTGCAGTCTTGCTATGACCCTGTATGTTACTATACTATATATCAGGGTTTTTCAACTTAGTCCATGGGGACCCCAGACAATCCACATTTCTGCTCCTTCCCAGCACACCAGAACCAAATAATCAAACAATCGCGAGCACCGAATACCTGGTCTTCCACACTGCACTAAACTACACTAAACTACACTACACTACACTACACTACACTACACTGCACTAAACTACACTACACTACACTACACTACACTGCACTAAACTACACTACACTACACTATACTGTACCCACATTTAAAATTTGATTTAAAGAGTTTACACTTATCTTCATATTTAAGCGTATTCTGCATGACTGCATTTTGCATAGCCTTGAGATAAAAAAAGATTTGAAATGAATAAACGGTGAAATGCTGATTAATTTTGTTAATTCTTTTTTCAGTCGATGAATGTAAAACGTAAACATATCGTTAAATTACTTTTATACACACGAATTTATAATAAAAAAAATCTTTTAAATCTACTTGAACCTTTCCAGAATTCGCGCTAAATTACTTTGCGCCTTCATTAGTAATTAAAAGCACCACGGTTACACTTTGCACAGTGATTGCGCACAGTCTGCGACCTGGTCAGTCTGAAGCCCAGCCGCTCACCGAGGGAGTCCCCGGGGATCCCGGGCTTGGAAGACGGCGTGGCGCCCTGATCATCGCCGCAGCGGGACGCTGTTGGACCCGGGGCTACGCGCACGACGACAGATGAAAGGTAGCGTTAAACACGCTGATCTGAGCTTGTAAACGCTAATGAGCCGTTTCATTTTCATGCAAAGCGTTTCAATTCATAACCCGGTACATGGTTAAGAGAAGCAGCCTCCGTGTCGCGCGAGTTTCCCCCGTCTCCCTATTCGGGTTTTACATGAGAAGGTATAGCATTAACCTTCCAAATGGGCCATTGAAACGTGTCTGTAAATACTATATGTCTGAAGTGTTTTTCTCGTTGTGTATTATTTACCTATTAGTTCAGACCCTGGAGAAAAAGCAGAAGCATTAACAGTATGCCTTTTAAAGAACTTCTGCCAGAGATGAATTCGGTGTCATATTACCCTGGATATGCAAAAAAGTGTAAATGAACTGACTAAACTTTTACCGTATTACTCCGTAACATTACATGCACATGTCTCTACATGCTCTCGAATTTCCCCCGAAATCTTGTTACCAATGTGTGTTAGGGCACTTTATAGCCTATTGTGGAATTATGCACCCCTGCCTTATCAGTAATCTTTTTAATTGCTCAAAGGCCTACTTTCTTGGCACGCTATATCTGGATCTGAATGTAATTGGTGCGCATGCAAATTCTCGAGTGCCTCATATCGAAAATTAATATGATCTCAATTAATCTCGCTGGCTGCGCATGGCGGAGCATCGCAGCTTCTTCGCTGGGAGGTCTTTCCACCTGCGGTTGTCTGGAGTTTACCGTCCAAACCCCAGCAAGCCTCTCTGCTCTTAAACACTCCTGTAATGTGAGAGATGTGAAGGGTCACTGTGGAAGGCCCCAGAAACGCATTTCCTGGGAGTAATTAGAATTCCATGCACTGTTTCTCATCGGAAGGTAATTTTTCCCTGTCCCTCATCCTCTTTTATCCTTGGGAAGAGAAAAAAATGCAAATCAGAATGCTGGCCTTTTTGTCCTGGATTTCGGAGCTTGACAGCTAATCATAATGTCGTTTTTGCATTATGAATTCTGCATCGCCCCCGCTCCCAGCCGGAGTGCGACTAAGCCTAAACCATACTTTTTAAACGATTGGTTTCTGTTATTTCACAAGATCTCCTTATTGCTTTTGATATTAGGCAGTTGCTTGGGAGACACTTTGTAAGATTGATTTCCTTCCCTCTCTGAAACAATTCAGGTAAGTAGCTCTCGCTCAGGGGCGGAACAGCACAGCCCCTGTGGAGCGCGGGACCTACGGCATTTCTGGTGACGAATCGTGCTCCATGGCTGCCTCAGGTGTGAGAACTCTCTGTAACAACCTGGCTGCTATGATGTATGAAGAATGAGGCACAGAAATCTCATCCTGATGGACCTTAGTGGGGGTTCTAGCAGTGGGTAACTACTGGCCACAAAAATGTGTGTTTGGTGCCGATCTGTCCCCATGGGCCAGGGTGGTGGGAGGGGGTCGAGTGATGTGTGTTTGTCTTCATAAACCCTTGTGGGGGGGGGTTACCGCCATTCAGTAGTAAAAGCGGCCCATAGACCTCTTCCCCCCTTCTAATCCTGCTGATTGTTCCCACAAACCTGTGTCATCGCATTCCTTAGGCAAGCTAGCACAATATTAGATTTTATTTAGCAGGCACTTTCATCCAAAGGGACACACAATCGAATAAGCAGAATCAAAGAGTCCCTGGGGCAATTGGGGGGGGGGTTAAGGGCCGTGCTCAGGGGCCCAGTGGTGACACCACTCTGCCGACCCTGGGATCTGAACTGATGACCTACTGACCACAGGCACCCCCCCCCCCCCCCCCCCCCGCCCCGCCCCGCCCCCGCCCCCCCCGCCGCCCCCCCGAAACCGCCGAAGGCAAAACACAGCCGGACGACACCACAGAGA
>JAODKM010000016.1:2991194-3007344 GCA_026780845.1 Petrocephalus sullivani | reverse complement strand
ACTGCGTGATGCTATCATGTCAATATGGTCCAATATCTCTGAGGAATGTTTCCAGTACCTTGTTGAATCTATGCCACAAAGGATTAAGGCAATTCTGAAGGCAAAAGGGGGTCCAACCCGGTACTAGCAAGGTTTACCTAATAAAGTGGCCGGTGAGTATATATGCTCAGTACACTTTAAATGTACCATACTGTATATGCTGGCGAACCTTGTTCATTGCATGAACCCTTACAACACAATACAATTCAATACATTTATGGTGGTCAAATATCATATGTGACTCCATCTCACATGGAACTGGTAAGTTTTTGGTTTCTTACCTGGTCCGGCTCCCCCACTCATTTTTTATCTCTCTTTTTAGTAGATATAAATCGGAAGACTAGCTGCCCTTTACGTCTTTCAAGTGGCATATTATAAATGGTTTTCGAATGTCACACGATCTACCCGCACTACCTTCGCAACCTACCGGTCGATCACGATTGACGTATTGGGCACCCCATGTTAGTATTTTGATGATTCATTTATTTTTGCTGTACAAGCATATTCTCTCAGCTCTCTCCCCCCCCGAACAGGGGTCTCACAAGCCATTTTCGTGGCGCGTTCACAGCCTTGCTAAAAGATGATGTGGAATTGCGAAGGCGAATGAGCCGAGCGTCCTGTGAGCCTGGCACACGGGGCATACCTGTTGTACAGCAGTGATGCCCAAGATCAAAGTGAGCATACTGAATTAAATGACTGACCTTCAAAGGGGTAAACCTCAGGCCTCTACAGCAAGCGTTTGTGTTGCCAGCATCCCCGCCCAGCATATAGCAAAGCATTTTCCCAGCGTTATGATTGGCAGACTCCGCTAATCTGCCTGATGACTGTGGCCCCTTTGATACCTGCATTGTACACACCTTTCATTCTCGTTGTGCCTACAAACATCCCTAATGACTACAAATGCGTAACAAATGCCTGCTGCTCTGTGTGTTTGTTCGTCTGCGGGCCTGTGTGATGCAAATGAGGCCTCAGAGAAATGGGCGATGGCCGCTTAATATGGTTACAAAGTGAGTCTGCTTCATTTATGTTACTATTCTCTGTCGACGGCGACTGAAGCAAAAAAAAAAAGGATAGAAATGTCTGATGGTCCAATTAACAGGAATCAAGGAGCAATGGTAATGGACATGAATCTTCAGGTTTAAATTCGGTATTTCACTTTTATGTTTCATTTATCCACCCATTTGCTGTAACCTTGTACGCAGTACAAGGTTTCTGGAGCCGATCCCAGGAAAGCTCAGGGCACAGGACAGGGGACACCATGGAGGGTGGTCAGTCCATCAGAGGGCACACAGTCGCTCACTGTGGGAGATTTAGGGGCATATTTTCACCTAGCTGCACATCTTTGGACTGTGAATGGAAAGAGGAGTTTCCGGGCACCAATGAAGATGCAGGAGAACATGCAAACTTCACACACACAGGTAAATAAAATAAGATAGAACGTTATTGATCCATGCGAGGGGATATTTCTTTGTCCAGTAGCTCAGCAAGGAATACAACACAGCATGACAGGTTACGCCGAAAATGAAAGAACTACATTTACTTGTACTTGTACAAATGGAAAATGAAGCATAATTTCATTTGAAGGAGAAATAAACACAACCCAAGGATAACGTAAGTAACCAGTCAATAAATCCATATATAAAATAAACGTATAAGCAATCAATTACAGAATAAATAGAACCTGGGATGCTTCAGCAGGGAAGGAGTACAGTATGATGAAGCCACACATTGATCCACCATTCCGCCAACTAAACGCATTTATAATTATTTAAATTATAGTCAAGAACCATAAATGTGTTCTGTAAAGGGCTGACATAATTCTGCTAAATCTCAGTGTCTGTATCTCAGTGATAATACCAATAATCCACCATCAATGTGCTCTGTCCCGCCAACGAGAGTGGCAGCGAGTAGCAGCTGGTGCCCGGTTAGGGCCTCTGCTGTGGCTGATTCTAGGAGGCCGAACACAGAGTCAGCTAGTGGCTTTGGGCGTGCTGTCTAATCAGCATAGACATATGGCTCTTACACTGTGGTGTCAGGGCCTCATATTTATGGGAATGGGGGGTGCTGCCCCTGCCAAGTTCATCTCACCTGCATTATTAATAATTCTGTTTCTCCACACTTTTTTATTTATTTTTTAACCAGTGTCCTAATGTGCCTTTATAACCAAGGGCACACATAAAAAAAAAAAATATGATGCTACACAATGTCATTTGTTTTATATTTACGTTCTTTGGCTTGTTTATTTTATAGTAACTTTGGGCCAAGGAAAAGATGCTGTTTTGTCTCCGGTCTGTAATTTCCCCGCTGACTGACACCGCGTCTGTTCCTGGAGGGAACAGCATAAATGTGTTCCTTATAATATATTGAAATTATTAATATATTCTGTTTTTCCCTGGGAATGGGAACAGGAAAAAAACTGAATTATTAATATTGAACTTTGAAGTAGCTCTTTTCTGTAATTTCACTAATTGTTTTGAGAAAATTCTCAGGTAACTCTTCGGAGATTATAGGTAGTGATTATGAAAGTGAGGTGGGAATCCATTGCTGAGTCCAGCCGTAGAACATGCAATGTGTGATATGATATGGTCCTGGCTTGTAGCTGGACATCTGTAAAGGCTGGACCCCTGGTTGCCCCTGACAACAGCCACCGACCGCCAGTGACAAGATGGCAGGTACATTACTGCAAATGCATCACAGCTGTCGGCTGTATGTAGCTGTACATCTGGTTCCAGTTAAAGATGCCTGTGGCGGCTTCCTTCAAGAACTCAATCTGTCTGTCTTTGATGCTCTTCTGAGGAAGACTCCTGTCAGACTTCTGTTCTAAAAGCACAATTGCACATGGAGTGAATGACAGAAAAAAAATCAATTGCTGGGTTTATTATTCTCAGACCTCACGCGGACTTCCTTAAACATGAAGCTGAAATGGTCGATAGGTGACAGTAAGGGGCAGCAATAGACCCTGTACCTGCAACCAGCCGGCCTAATAAAACCTCCTTGCTTGGATCTTACTCGTTAGGAACCGTAGGCATTAAACAATATCTTTCATTGAAAGATATAAGAAAGATATAACATCTAAGAAATCCAGCCCGGCTTGCTGGTGACCTGATAATTAACCTCAGCTCGATGGCTGAACCCAAGCTGGCCCTCTCTTTTTCCTGAGCGTAACGAAGGAATCGTCTGGATCGATACGGCGACAGAGCCACACCGCCAAGGAAACACTTCAGACATTCGTTTATAAAAAGGTATGAGAATCAGGCCGGGGTTCAGTGATCCTCGATGTCATTCCAACACCGCCTTGCCGCGGATCGATGGATAACAGGCTGGGAAGACCTCCAGTCAGACGTAGAGTTTTTTCCCCAGTTTTCACCGGCAGTAATGCGCACAGTAACCCACCGACTTACTAGATATATCCTAGTTTTCTTTTTTTTTCCCTTTTTACTATTTCCAGAACATAAGTCCAACTTAATCCCATCTGGAGCCCTGTCTCGCCCAAGTGCCGTCCGGCTGGAAAGGGGAGCACATCACCAATCAGTGCGCGAGGGCTCTGTCGCTTGTGCTGCGGCTTCAATTATGCACCGTGAGGAATCATGGGTGGCGAGAGTCCCTTGCAAAGTGAGACGTGACACTGCGCCCGAAAGCGGCGTTAACATCTACGACATGCTACCTCCAAGTCAATGTACGCCATTAGAAGTCAAAGATAGTATGTGATAGATTCATTAAAATTGCCCGTGCATTTGTATGTCAAATAAACAGCCTGGGCAGTGTGTGGCTCAGTGTGTTAGGCCTCTATGGCTGTTTGTCCTTGAGCAAGGTGCTTGATCCTGCAAAATGCTTCAGGGGTGCTGGACGAGTGGCTGGACCTTGGGCTTTGACCCCATGCTTTGATCTCACCTCCATGTGTGTTTGTGTCTCTAAGGAAACAAGGTTGAATGTACAAAAAAATGACTTTCCAACATACCTCTTCTGAAAATAGGAAATAAAGCTTACTTTCTCAAAGCCTACCTATCTTGTCAAGTGGTTAAGGCAAAGACTACTAATCCATTGTGCTCTGTATGTGCGGCGTCAAGTTCCATCCTTGTTGAGAAATTTGCATTTGCCTTATCTATTTATGGGAGCAGAGAGTTTGGGAATGGAATGGCCCAGTGGGCAGTCTTTGTGCCTATGATCAGAAGATCACCCATTTGAGCCTTGGCCTTGCCTGAATGATCACATGTCCATGAGCCCTTGAGAAAGGCCCTTAATGTTGACTGATCCTGCGGTGCAAACCCCAAGCTCTGGAGAGCAAGGTGGGGCAGGCAAAGATGAGAATTCCAATGTTCTTGTGCAAATAAAGGATTTATCATCATCATCATCATGTACTCGTGGGTACGTGTCTGTCGTGGTTCTGCTCCTACTAGGTACAATCTGCCAACCTGCACCTTAATGTTTTGTTTCGCTTTAATACAAATGGCCCTGGATGGTACTTCAACAGAAGTGGAAACATTTTTGGTTGGCTGGATAGAGGTGTCAGACTGCAGTTTCTTCAGCGAGGTGCACCTCTGGCGAGATGCCCTACATAAGATGCTCTGTGGCCTGAAGCGGGGTGGGGCCCCGCGGTGGAGTGGTGACAATTGGCCGCTCGTCCCCATGCATCCACGTAGGTCACCCAGCGCTTTTACTCTTAATAAAACACAACAGGTGAATCATTCTACACGGTCTGCTAAAGACACCCCTAACCTTTCGATCTCTGCCTTGCCTCAGGGAAACAACTGTCAACTGGTCCTTAGGGTATAACGTCTACATCCATTTATCATTTTCTTCCCTTTCAGAGGATGTTTTGTGCGTGGACGGCCATAGGCAGAGAAGGATGACATATCTCCGCATACATATTTCACTAGACATTAAGTTCGCTGGGAAACAATGACCCAATTTCACACTGAAATGAAGATGAGCAGAGCTAAAACTTTTGTCATCTTTCCCCACAACTTGCCTCATAAGAGTCTTTTTTTTTGGTGTGTGGGACAATGAACATCTGATATCTGGCGATTTCTTAATGAGCGATGCTGTACCACAGTCCCTGCTGTTCTCAATGCAAATCAAAGACCTCGTTTGATATCAATAATATATTAAATGCTACATTTCAAAAATGATTATACACTGTATGTTATGAGCATAGTAAACATACAATTATATGTCGACGTCGTTTGTACAGTTTGTTTCTTTAATCCACCCTGCAGTGGATAAAAAAAAAAACAAAACTGAATATTTCTTTTAAAATAAAACTGGATTTTCTCATTGTTATTATAATTATTTGAGAATTACTCGAGTTTAACTGGAAGTTCTGTGTCATCCGACCTTTTTTAAGTTTGTGGCTGTGGGTTTAATATCTAATGCCAAAGACTTAAGATGAATAATATCCAACATTTCTGGCATCACCTCTGAATGTTGACATCAAAGTCCATATTTGCCTTTGAAAACGGCACTTTTTTGTGTTGTGTTGTATTGAAGGCAGACGTTTAAAATTCACATTGAACAACCTTCATTACCCTGCGCGAAGCGTCTTTTGTTCCCCAAGCGTATAATATGCTAATGCCATCACGTTGTCATCCTCGCGTTTTGAAATAATTACGCTTAAACCGCGCTGCCTGTCAGGTCCCAGTGTAAGCCGATTTGAGGTATTTTGCATGAATAGCAATTAACAAAATTATCTGATCTCCTGCATAAAATTGTTGATATTAAAAAAAAACCACATATCTGTAAGTAAAGGGGAACTCCGATAAATCATAAATCATTTAAGTCTCAGATCCTCCTGGAGAACATAGACAGTTTTGAACGTTGTACATAGGGTTAATATTTAGCGGTGGCTCTGTCCTGTTTTTCCGCCGCGGATCGTGGCGTCCTTACCGGACGGCATCCGTGCCACATCCAGGCTTTCCGTTTCTGCTGATGGCTCGGCTGTTTGCCATGTTCCCACACGGCCGGCGTGTCCTGAATAGCTACTCTTTTCGGTCGTGGTGGCATGCAATAAACCTGCCGGTGCCCTCTTTTAAATGCATTATGTTACTCTCTCTCCTCAGATTTAATCCGTGACTCCCGGATGTATTCAATCCAATTACCACTGGCTTCATTATGTGCAGCGTGTTAGCCATTAAAAAAAAGAAACTTCCGAATTATTGACTTGACTATCACTCAGTCTCTGGTGCAGATATTTTATCATCTGCGGAACTTTTTTTGTTTGTTTTTTTCCAGGGCAAAGATCATAAAAAGTACCTGAAGGTGACAACATTTTTTTGTCATTTTTTTGTGTAAAATGCCTAATAATGCAGGACTTTCCCCAAGTCCGCTTTAGGCTCACCTGAATCCCTGTGAAAGGACAGGGCGAGGTAAGTTAGACCTTCATTAGTGTCTGCTTTCCTTAAGGTCCTCTCACTTGGGGGACAGCTCTGCCACAGTAACACAATCGGATCACTTCACCCACTCCGACAGGTTGGCCTATAGAATCTAGCCTTGAATGTAAATCAGAAGATAATGACATTGAGTGAAGATGGCACGCTAGCATGGCCTGCCTTCAAAGACCGTAGAGTTCCTGCTTTGAATATATTACTACTGGGAATGTCTGCATTTAATTGGTAGCCTTGAGCCACATTCAAGTGCTTATGTCTTGCCTGCATTAGTTTAATAAAGCCCAAGCATGAATTCCTTGCCTCTTGTTACAGGCTCTTCATTCTCTGGCATCTACGTGTGTCATCTTCTGTTGTGGCTTCCAGTTATGACAGGAGAAATGTCAAAGGGAAGACTCCCATGAAAGCTCTCTTAAAACAATAACAACTTAGCCACATTTATGATTATCTCATTAATTAGCTGAGTGAGTCGGAAGGAGGAACAGTATGAGAATTCCTCCAGGGTCGCGAATTGGCGGATTTCAGCACGGAAGGAGGCGGAGTCAGGCTTAGGCCTTTGACGAGTCCATGTGTGGGAGAACGTCAGGGCTCCCTCAGAACACAAGGCGGTTGACTAAAATTATTATTGCCACCCCACTTCATAAATTATTAGCAGCTGTCTAATTACTTTGGATTCAAATTTGAAACAAGTTAATTTCACCCGGTTTGTGGATAGCAATTACTTTTCAGTAGACCAGATGAGGAGCAAAAGTCAAGTCAAGTGGACTTTATTGGTCATACCATGCATATAAGGGTGTACTGTGGCATGAAATAAAGTTACCCAGGACCACGATGTGAGTTTTCACAGAACTCTCAGAAGAGGACGATATCAAACAGGGGCTGGACCCAAGGCTGCAAATGCATAGTGCAAACGTGTTTATAACCCATAAACAATAAAAGACGGACCTATGTCATTAGTGACATAGCAATCATCACTTTGGGGGTCGGCATCCTCCCTCTGTCTTACAACAGTAATAATAATGATAAAAAAGTGGTAACACTTTTCCGTTTAACTGTGGCCAACAGGTTAGCAAGATGTACTGGCTAAAACTGCCCTCTGTGGCCCTATTAAATCTGGCTTCCTAATCATCCCATATATCTAACCGGTAAAGTCTCACCACCTTAGCTACTGTGTGGGGAGAGTACCGGTGCAAAATGGCTGCCGTCGCATCATCCAGGTGGGGGCTACATAGTGGTGATAGTTGAAGTGGCTCCCCATTGGTTCTGTAAAGTGCTTGGGGTGTCTTGAAAAGCGCTGTTATATGCAACATTCATTCATTCATTCATTCATAATTGATGAGGCACAAATACTTAGTAATAACTCAGTTACTATTGAAGCACAAATCATACACAAATCATGAACAAATGTAGTTGGTACTTGAGATAAAAGGTGCATTACGATTCATTAATGATGAACAAACATGAGAGCAGTATTTCCCTGTTATTCATGACTCATTCCTTCAGGAACTCCTTAGTAGTCCCTTCAGTGGTTCCTTCAGTAATTCACAGTACTTTACACAGGTTTACAGAATTAAGAGATATAGTAACAAATATAGTAACTGCTTGGGATGAAAGATGCATCATGATTCATTAATGATGACCAAATATGAGATCAGTATTTAACTTGTGTTATTCATGACTTGTTCCTTCAGTAGATCACAAAGGTTTACAGAATTTACACATATACTAACAAATATAGCTAGATAAAACATGAGCCACGATTTATTAATGATGAATGAATTAACATGGGATCAATATATAACTAAGACATAGTTTGTGGTTAATTAATACATAAGCAATAGTATAATACTATATTATTTGTGCCCAGTCAAATAAAGTGTTACCAAAAACCAAATGCCTTACTGAAATTCCAATCTCCAGTTATGCATCAGCCTTGAGTGAAGCTGACACCCCCAAAACAGAGATGGATTTCAGAATAGTAATTCATAGAGTAGCCATCTGGTCTTCCCACAGAACCCGAGCTGATATGTAACATTGGAGCCGTGCTGATCTTTGTCCCTCACCGTAGCGTGATGCTGCATTGTCATGATTTCTCACTTACAGATAATTACTTTTGGCAGCCAACTGTCTCCCAATAGATTATTAAAGCGTCCAGACAAACTGAAGATACCCCGATGAAAGCTGACTTACTCCGAGTTAATAAAAGCCAGTGTGAAAGACATTTATGAGCATAATCTTCACATAATTAAAGGTGCTTTTTCTCTGAGATTTTGAAAACATCCTCATATGCTGCCTGTAATATGCAATTTCTCATAATTAGTTTACTTTTGCAACTATATATAAAAAGCAATGTGGTTTTGAAATGTTTTTTCATGACTGACTAAAAACACCCTCATTTTAATGTCAGGATTGTTATCTTAAGGGTCTTTTTGGGGGGTTGTTTAGCGGATAGATAGTGGCCTGACACCTCCAGGGTTCTCGGTTCAAATCCCACCTCCATTCTGCACTTGTGGAGTCTGCATGGCTTCCCGCTGTCATGGGAGATTCCCAGTATCCTCCCACAGTCTGACCATGCGCAGTCAGGCTAATTGGTGTCTCTCAATTGCCAGCAGTGTGTGAGTGTGTGTGCCCCATGATGGGCTGGCTCCCAGCCCAGGTGTTCCCCTGCCATGTGCCCTCTCCTACCCAGGATACACTGCAGGATCTCCAGGATCAAATATAGATAAATTAATATATGTTTTACAGGTTGTGTGCATTGTGTTGAGGCATAAATTGACAAAAAATGTGTGAAAATTTCGTTAAATGGCACTGTGCAAATGTTGAGTTTTACGGTTATGTACAGTCATTAAATACATCTTTACGCTGCATAGTTTAATGAGCATTTCAATGCATTTTTTAATGGAATATGATGTACCGGAACTGGGATATATCTGCAAACGCTTAAATTAATAAGATTAAATGCAAGCAGCCACCTTCGGCAGGCAGGACTGATTAGTTTTACAGGATGCATGTAAACGCCATCATTTCCCCGCAGAATGTTGCTCCTATTTTGAATCTTCATGGAATTATATCATTGAGCTAATTAGCAGTTGGCTCCGCGCGTCTTGCTGCATTTCCACTCAGGGCTGTCTGAAGGCGCAATCGCAGAGATCCGGCGCTGGCCAGACCCTCTGCCTGGGCAGACGCTTCTCACTCCAGCATCTTCTCCGCGCCCTGCCCTGCCATCATTAACCCCAATGTCACTATCAGCCATGCTTTAAGAGACTCTCCAATGCTCTTTATAATTGCATTTTTCTTGTCATTTCAACACTTATAGACATTCCTCCCTAGAGTATAACTTTCGATTTTGAATGAGTCATTGGTCATTGCGCTCCTATTGGCACTTTGACTTTTTTTTATTGCAAATCTAATCTAAAAGTTATATAAATAAAATGTTATTAAAATACTAACTTAGCAGTGTTTTCTGTTCACCTTTGAAATTAAATGTCACAGGGATAAAACTGGCGTGTAGGTGTATAGTAATTTACATTTAAATTTACATCTAAAACAAAAATCTGTTTTGTATGGTTAACTATAACTTATGAATGCTCTATGAAGCTATCATCTATAATGCACTACAGATACCATCATAATGCAACACAAAGCATCCTTAATCTTTATACCAGCCATTATAATGCCTTATGAAGGTATCTATAGTGCATTATAGATGAGAGCTTCATAAAGCATCCATAATGCATAATACACATGGGTATAATGTGTTATGGTTTTTAAAAATATTTATAGATGTTTATAATGCTTTATGAATGCATGATAATGTAAAGACATGGCACATGATAGTGGAAAGACATTTCTGTGGGAAATTGTCCAACTGTATTAAAATGACTGAGCATCAGAAAGAAGAATAACAAACTGTTTCATGACATGAAATAAGAACGGATTAGTACGTCTGCTTTAAGCTACACGTCAGAGAAAACCAGCTATTAAATCCCTGTGGGCAGGAGAAGGGAGAAAGTCATTGTTTGGGTTATTTACATCTGCCTTGTGATATTCCTACCTCAAATAGGAGGACCCTAATGACGAGACTTAACATAATATTTACCAGGATATCAGAACTGCAGCCCCGTGAGTTTTAATTAAACTCAACAGGGATGCCAAGTTAAAAGGCTCCTGAAGCTTGGTGCAGCTCCTGCTCTGTCCCCCTGCCTGCTTCAGCGAGACCTTGAAAGGAAAAATAAATAAAACCAAAATGTGACACATCCCGTCCACCAGGGGTGCTGGGATTTATGCACACAAAAGACACTGGAGAGCAGAAAAATAAAAACAAATGAGTTATGGATGCATTCCATTATTTAGTCTCTAAAAAGGACACAAACAATAATCTTGACAAATTAAAATATTGCGTTGTGACAATATGGGCCTGCAAAACATTCATGAAAAAAGCTCTGTTCCAGTTTTAAACAATTTAACATTGTAACGTGTGTATTCATATTTATATAATTTATAGGTGAACTATGGGAGCAGCTGAAATTTTAGCTAAGTGAGGTAAAATAGCCAAAAATAAAACACTTCTTATTTTAGTGCCCAGGATACCTGAAAAATATATACAAAGCAAGGAAAGTACTTTGTGGTGGCACCAAAATGCTGTAAGGAATTTTGTCAATATGGGCTGTTTCTCTCATTTGTTATCCTGTGAAAAAGTGTTTTATAGCATTTGCAGGTTTTTCCATCATACTTTCAATACCTTTCAATCATCATGGGTCGTCTCAGAACTCTGTGGGCTTTCTATTTAAGGCACAGCATGTCTGAGTGTTTCAAGTGGAAATAGTAAGCCTCAGGCCTGCTAAGCCTGGGGTATTCTGAGCCTAGGGCTTGCTGCATATCAGATATTCTATGCCTGGGGTGTACTGAGCCTTGGGTATTCTGATGCTGGAATGTGCTGAACCTCGGCTATGTTGAGCCAGGTTTGTACTGAGCCTCGGCCATTCTAAGTTCATGTGTGCAGTGACCTTGGGGTGTGCTGGGCCTTGGGAGTGCTGAGTCTTGGGTGTTCTGAGCATCAGCAGCAATTTAAGAACCATACAACTTTCAGGATGTCTCGGCCCAGGCAAGGACCTGAAATGCAGAAGTTTCACTTTTTTTAATTCTATTTTTAAATATATTTACAATTTTCTTATTGACATCTTCTGTGGGAATGTTTGATTATTTTTTTTGTTTAGGTGTTAGAAAACATTGTTCATAACCAACACCCTTTGAGTATAATATTGACATCGCAGGCAGTATAAACAGTTGGAATGCTACTTAGAATTAACCTTTGTATCACAGCTTTTTTCAAATGCACACTAATTACCAACCCATTATTTCAACCATGGATAATAGAGAACCTGTTGCCAATTGTTAGACGCACTTTCATACTTTTAAGTAGGAATGGGCAATCTTATCCGCAAAGCGCCAGTGTGTACGCTGATTTTCAGGTTTTTGGGATAAACTTTAGGTCAGCTGTTCATTAGTAACCTAATTAGGGAGTTGCAGCAAAAACCCCCACACACAACAGCCCTTTCTAGACAAGACTGCCGACCCATGTTTTTAAGGATAGTTAAGGATATTTTTTTTAATATGTTGTTCAGCTTTTATGATTTGGGTATTTGAGCTCAGTGTTGAAAGCTTGGGGCTGGTGTGTGGCTCAGTGGGTTAGGATGCCAGGCCCCTGATCAGAAGGTCACTAGTCCAAAATTTACAGATTCATCAGAATCCTTGAGCGAGGCCCTCAGTCTTCAGTTACTCCAGGGACTGTCTGACCCAGCATTCTCAAAAATCTAAGTTGTTTTGGGTAATAGCATCTGTCAAATAAAATGTTTCGATATCCTAAGTATCGCTCCAATCAGACTGCCTGTCTCTGTAGTCCTGTCCATTTTCTGTATCTTGGAGCCTCGTGGCAGGGGGTGTAATGGTTAGGGACTTGACCGTGTAATTGAAAGTTTTTCCCTGACCCGCAAGTACCACTAACCCGAGGTACCGTCCCCAAGCACTGCTCCCCAGGCACTCAAGTAGCTGTCCCCTGCTGTGTCACAATGTCACATGGGTTAAATGCAGAGGACACGTTTCATTGTTGTGCAGTCTGTGCTATGGTGTGTCAACAATGACAATTAATCGCCATTCACATTTATTTTTGCCTTCACAAAATGCGGCTACCCCCGCCAACAAGCGGCACCCGCCCCACCGCGTGTATCCACTGTGCCACGTAAATACGGCCTTCTGTTATTGCTGTTTCAATATTAACACGGCTCCCGACATAACCCACGAGCCCTGTCGCCGCGCCGTTTGTGATCCCCTTACATCTCGGCGGGGAATGCCGCACGCGAATGCCGGCGAACGGCGGCGTGCCCCAGCCTCGCCTCGGCATCCCCTTCAGAAGGTGAAGGCTCTTCCGTATCGTCTCCAGATCCTGGAGATGTTTGAAGGCCCCCCACCCACCCTGCATAATTTAAAGCCGGCGTGTCTTTGCATTCTGTGGCACAGGGCTTTGAAGCCCCCCACTCAAAGGTAGTTAAAATCTTTGGTTTAAGTAACTGAGGGAGCAATTAGCGGGACGCGGGTGGAGAGGCGTAAGATGGGATGCGCGGGCACCTCAGCGGGGAGCACGACGGATTTGCGCGCTTTTACAGCTCATCCGCCTCACCGCTTCCTGCCGGCAGCTTGACAATCCTGGCGAGAGGGGAAGCAAAAGATGAGCGAGTCATGCGACCAGATGTGGGAACGTGCAATTAGATGTAGCTACAGATACAGCACCTTCATCCTGCAAACTGGTTCTGAGGTATTCTGTCTGTTTCAGTAGCTGGTTGTTACACGTCTGGTAAAATTAAATAAACCGACTAATCAAAAACTAAAAACAAAAACGAATCATCAGCATAGACAACAATATAATACCACTACTACTTAATAATAATAATAATAACAATAATAATAACAATAATAATAATGATAATAATAATGAACACAGTAGTCTTGAACCTGGTAAGTAGCTATAGAAGATTCATGATTGATAATAATTTAAGAAGAGAGAATTAAGGTATATCCTTAAAAGTACATCAATAAATAATGCCATTTATGTTCATTTATTTAAGATAGTAGAATCAAGTATGAGCAGCGGAGGTGAGTCTTTCTGCTTTTCAGAACCATGGGGGTAACTATTATAGTTCACTTTTGTTATCTTTAGTTTTGCCTCTGGAGGAAGCGACGAGCTGTTATTGATTGGTTTGAACCCCTGGGAAACGCATCTCGCATCAGATCTGTTATGCTGCGCTGTATGTAATTAACTGTGACAGATGTGAAATTAATTATAATGCACATGCTAATGGTGCGTGCTAATGAACAGGCTCCAGAAGGCATGTAAGGGAGTACGTGGACAGGAACAGTGCCGTTGGAGGGTGCCTGTCAGCTCCCGCTGGTCCCCACTCGTCATGGCCCGGGCAGTAGGGGGCGCTCTGCACACTGCAAACCCTACATATATTGCTTGCTACTTCCCCTCTGATTCCTACAAGTAATATAACATTTATTTCCTAGCAATATAATTTTTATTTTCTGGTAATAAAATATTAATTTTCTTTTTGCATTTTACAGATGTATGTTTCTTGTTGTTTGTGGGGTGGTGTGTGGCTTCACAGGTTAGGATGCTCTTCGTGTGACTGGAAAGTCATCAGGCCCTGAACCCCTCATTGCTGCAGGGTCTGTTACTTTGGAAAAATAAAAAATGCTAATTCTTCACAGTATGTACAATCCCGTTCCCAAAAAAGGTGGGTCGTCGTGTACAATGGGAATGAAAGCAGAATGCGGTGATTTACGAATCATATGAACCATTATTTAATTGCAAATAGAACATATCAAATTTTGAATCTGAGAAATGTTATTGTGCTATTGAGCAAAATATATACTCACGTTTCAAAAGGTCGGGACAGAGGCGACAAAAGACCGCAAAAGCTGTGTGATGCTAAAACAAAACACCTGCTTGAATGTCTCACAACTCACAAGGTTAATTGGCCACAGGTCAGTAAGAGGACTGGGTACAAAACAAGCCTCCCAGAGAGGCAGAGTCTCTGTACAGTGAAGATGGGGAGAGGGTCACCACCCTGTGAAGGACTGCATGGGCAAATAGTGCTACAATTTAAAAATAATGTAATGCTGCATTCTGGGACTTTTATCTATGGTACATTATATCATTAAAAGATTTTGAGAATCTAGAGAAATCTCTGTACATAAGGGACAAGTCCGAAAACCAATATCGGACAGCTGTGATCTTTGGGTCCTCAGGCAGCCCTGCGTTAAAAACAGATACGATTCTACAGTGGAAATCACTGCATGGGCTCAGGAGCACTTCCAGAATCCATCATCTGTGAACACCGTTTGTTACTGTATCCGCAAATGCAGAATGAAACTCTACCGTGCAAAGAATAAACCGTATCTAAGCATGATCAGAAACGCCACTGACTTCTCTGGGCCTCCAAATGATGGACTGAGGCAAAATGTAAAAAATAATGTCCTCTGAGCTAAAGAGGAGAGGGACCATCCGACTTGTTATCAGTGGACAGTTCAAAAGCCAGCATCTGTGATGGTATAGAGCTGCATTAGTGCCCATTGCTTGGGTAGCTTGCACATCTGGGAAGGCTGAATGATATATAGAAGTTTTGGAGCAACATATGCTTCCATCCAGACAACACCTTTTTCAGAGAAAAACCAATGCCCAACCGCATTCTGCATGTATTACAGCAGCATGGGTCTGTAGTAGAATAGTCTGGATGCTAGACTGGCCTGCCCACAGTCCAGACTTGTCACACACCGAAAAACATTTGGTCATAAAATAAAAAGTGCGATACAGAAGACCCCGCACCGTTGAGCAATTGAAATCCTATATCAGACAAGAATGGGACATTTCACATTTAAAACTTCGGCAACTGGTTTTCTCTGTCTCCAAACACTGACAGAGTAAACGTGCCGTCCCAACTTTTTCAAAATGTGTTGTCATCAATTTCAAATTGAGCATATATTTGTCATAAAACAATAAAATCTCAGTTTCAACATTTCATATCTTGTCTTTGTTCTATTTCCAATTAGATATGTTTATATGATATGTAAATAATTGCCTTCTGTTTTTATCTACACTTTACCCATCGTCCCAACTTTTTAGGAAACTAGGTTGTTTGCCAGTTATAGATGATGAAATATTTTCAATATATGAATAATTTTTAGATATAATTTAAATGTGTATATTTAGATGTCTGTACTTGCAGCTTGTGCGTTTGGTACATGGCCGCGTTAGATGTCTGTACTCGCAGCTTGTGTGTTTGGTACATGGCCGCGTTAGATGTCAGTACTTGCAGCTTGTGCGTTTGGTACATGGCCTCGTTAAATGTCTGTACTTGCAGTGTGTGCGTTTGGTACATGGCCGCGTTAGATGTCTGTACTTGCAGCTTGTGCGTTTGGTACATGGCCGCGTTAGATGTCTGTACTTGCAGTGTGTGCATTTGGTACATGGCCACGTTAGATGTCTGTACTTGCAGCTTGTGCGTTTGGTACATGGCTGCGTTAGATGTCTGTACTCGCAGCTTGTGTGTTTGGTACATGGCCGCGTTAGATGTCAGTACTTGCAGCTTGTGCGTTTGGTACATGGCCTCGTTAAATGTCTGTACTTGCAGTGTGTGCGTTTGGTACATGGCCGCGTTAGATGTCTGTACTTGCAG
>JAODKM010000016.1:2935011-2972888 GCA_026780845.1 Petrocephalus sullivani | reverse complement strand
GCCTGTCTCTGTCCTCCTTTACTGTCTCTCTCTCTCTGCCTGTCTCTGTCCTCCTTTACTGTCTCTCTCTCTCTGCCTGTCTCTGTCCTCCTTTACTGTCTCTCTCTCTCTGCCCTCCTTTACTGTCTCTCTCTGTGCCTGTCTTTCCTCCTTTACTCTCTCTCTGTGCCTGTCTCTGTCCTCATTTACTGTCTCTCTCTCTCTCTCTCTCTGTCTCTGTCCTCCTTTACTGTCTCTCTCTCTCTCTGTCCTCCTTTACTGTCTCTCTCTGCCTGTCTCTATCCTCCTTTACTGTCTCTTTCTCTCTCCCTGCCTGTCTCTGTCCTCTCTCTCTCTCTCTCTGTACTGCTTAACTCCATTTCCTCAGAAGAGTTATTGCTTTACTGTTTATATTTTTCTCCTTTAAATATGAAAATGATCTGCATCTGGGGCCAGGAAGAAAAAAAAATCCACATTCTTAATAAGTGATTCTTAATAGTTTTAATATGTACAATAATCCACACTTCATGCCATCAGTAATCAGCATCTAGAACTGAACATTTTGCTGCTTATGGGCAGCCCATTTTAATAGCATTTAATAGAGTACATATGGGAATAAATAGATAGATCAATCAAGAAGCTCCAATTTGCACATAATGTCAAAGATAATTGTGACAGGAAGCAGCCTGCTCCTTATCACTGCTATCCGTCAACATTTATGACATTCATTCGTCAACTGTTCAGCCTTTCAACTGTCAGTTTGGCTCTATGATGCAAGAAAATCCCTTTCAAAATCCAGGGATGAATAAAACTGATCAGTAAGTCATACCTGGCACTAATTTTGCAAACTTTTTTAGAAATAAGTTTGACCTTAATGTGAACTATGTACTGAAGTCTAGATTAAACAAAGTGAAAACTAGCATTGTTTTGTCAGTAAAACTCGATTTGATGATGATATTAGTAACAGTAACCTAAACACAATTCACATATCTGAAATACCTCTTGAATATCACTTTAAACTCCGTCTTGCAGGCCTATCATTTTTATAGAAATACTGCTGGTGTATAACTGAAGTCAGTCTATCATATTCAGTATACTTCAATACTTCAAAGATCCCTTTGCCAGAGAGAAGCAGCAGTGCAGAATGGGGCAGGTTTGATCAAACAGACTGAATCTCAAACATTACAGACAGATTGTACAGAATGTGATGATCGTATGGTTTATGGGTTACATAAAAATCCTTAGATAAAGTAACATTTCAGGTCAACAAAAGCTGGAAACTAAGTACTCTTATTAGCCTTATAACGTAACGAATAAGCTGTGTTTTACTCCTGGTAGAATAACCCATTTAGACGTATTTTTAAAATATCAGTTATATCACAATTCTTATAAAAGGAAACTAATGGCCACGTGCCAGGATCAAAATATATTTTATGGAAATGCCCACTATTTGCGTGAGAATCTGCAGTGCATGCAATTTCCCTTGCATCTTTACTACCATGCCTCTATGTCCCTCGATAAAGGGTAGCCATGTCCGTAAATAAGGCACATTATTTGTAAAATGTCAGCCATAAATAAGAAAAACGGCAGTGCCATAAGTTGAGGGCGCTGAGCCAGGAGAGGCGGCTCCCCGAGTGCCCGGCACATGAACATCTGCTGGCGGCGACCGGGAGCTCGGCGGCGCCGCACCATGACAGGCTTGGGAGGCGCTCCTCCAGGGCCGGCCGCTTTCCGGGCGCTCTTCCAGAACCCCCGCAGATTCGTCTGCAGGTTACAGCCGACGCT
The DNA here is from genome assembly GCA_026780845.1 of Petrocephalus sullivani. Classification (NCBI taxonomy): domain Eukaryota; kingdom Metazoa; phylum Chordata; class Actinopteri; order Osteoglossiformes; family Mormyridae; genus Petrocephalus; species Petrocephalus sullivani. The sequence goes on along the minus strand of JAODKM010000016.1, from coordinate 2,971,124 downwards.
GGAAGTGAGGTCCGCAGACGGGAGCTGCGCGACCCGCGGCCAGTAAATAAGGAAGCACGCCTTACAGGCATCCCGTTAGAAAGGCGCGGCGGAGACACGGGCAGCGGGAAGAGGCACACGTGTGTTTCAGTGTCTGCCAGCTGCAGGGGCTTCTGGGAGCCCTGGGTTTATATATAAGCATCTCGTCGTAGGAGACCGTCTATATATAACTACTGATAGTTAGCAGTATTTGTTTCTAATTTGCACACTATTTATTATTAATATCCTGCAAATTACTATTTTTGTATACTTCCGAACTATTTCAGATTTGCTCTGTTTAATCATTGCTGTTGTGGGACAAATTTTCACTCACCTGCACTCTACCAACTGTCAAGTTGACCTGCCAGGCTCACAATTAATTGGGAGGTCACTGTCAAATGCATGGCTAAAACACTTTACTTGACAGAGCACAGAAAATGTTGTATTATGCTATGACCTATGTACTATATTAATTAACCACAAAGTTAGTTACATACTGATCTCATGTTAATTCATCATTAATGAATCATGACACAACTTCTTTCTCAAGCAGTTACTGTATTCATTACTATATCTGTTAATTCTGTAACTCTTTGTGACCTACTGAAGGAACAAGTAATAAATAAAACAAGTGAAATACTGGTGTCATGTTTGATCATCACTGATTCATCATAGTACCGTACTAAACAACACAGTTGGTGGGAAATAAGAATACCTCAAAATGAGCCCATATTTACTAAATTGGTATATATAGTTGTGCTTATTATGATTCCCTGACTTTATTTATGATTGATTGCTCAGTTGTGCAAACGTTTGACGTGCAATTAATCCCGATTCTCTCACTTAAAACCGAGCGTTTGGTCAGTCCGCTTGAATGATAAGGACCTGCTGTTTCCCCACAACGCGGATTCATGGCCTTAAAGGTCCCCGTATTTAATGAAATGTAAAATATCGTCAACAGCTACATGACACATTAAGCTGCATATATCTGCCAGACGGAAGTAAGAGGAATGAGTTGAGTTGGAGAAACACTGGCATATTCATATTCCTGTGACCCTCCTGACCCCATCAATATTTAATAACCCGCAAACACCTGGCCTCCTCTTTCCACATTTGGTTTGATAAAAAAAACGCAACCTGTGCCCAGACTTAATTTTCATGTCTTTTTTTAGAGCCACTCAGAATCAGATAGTGTTTTTTTTTTCTTTTTTCTTTTAACCTTTTTAAAAACAGCATGACACGTTCTTAATAATAGCCATGTTAAACTTCTAAGCTTTTCACCTTCAGAGCTGTGAAAGGCACCTTTGCAGTTGTCTCATTTGAATTTGGACAGATGGAATATTTTCCCTGTACGCTGCTTTAAAAAAAATGCTTGTTTATCTGTAATGCAAGTACTGGCAGTGAAGTAGCACATATTTGAATTAATGCTTTTTTTAAAATGTTCTTGAATATTCTAAAAACATTAAATAATTGCATCAGAAACAAATTCAATATGTATTTCAAGTGGACATCTGAAAGGGAGAGTCTGAAAGTCCCTGGAGAACAAAAAAACAAAATAAAAAGTCACCCCCCGCCCCAAAAAATAAAACCCAAACTTTTACCATAATGACGGTGTAGCTGTCCCTTTTGTGATAAGTGCTTCTCTGATTCTTTAGCTATTAGCGTATCTTCACACTGGCATCTCATTCCGGTCCAAAAACACCTCCTAAGAATCAACATGCACATGTGTGTCAGTGGTGTGTCAGTGGTGTGCCCGGTCAGAGACAGTCAGGTTCTAAGCCTGTCCTGTTTTCTAACTGGGACACCATCTGTACCGGATCCACAGCCAGCGTAACATCCGTGACGGCGGATTCCTTACATTTCCCGCCGTATAGCTGTGAGATTCGCCGTCAGTCATTAGTAAAATGGCCAGAGCTGGTGGGAGGGGCTTGTCACATGACCTCACCCTAGCGAATTGCCTGCCCACCACCTTCTCTTGCAGATATATCCGTATATTTATATATACGAGGCAGGCAGGTGGAGTAATGTCGAGTCCCCGACCCGCAAGTACCGCTGAGGTGCCCTGAGCAAGGTACTGTCCCCAAGCACTGCTCCATGGGTGCTGAATTAGCTGCCCACTGCTGTGTCACAGTGTCGCATGGGTTAAGAGCAGAGGACACATTTTGTTGTGTGCTGTGGTGTGTCAACAATGACAATTAATCACCTTTCACCTTTAAACAATTAGGGCATTGTGTTTATGGTAAAGAAAGAATTTTCCAGGACAGAATAATCCTGTGGCAATACTATAAAGTTTCATAGTGTGTGTACATTTGAATTACTTGTGAAGTAATAGTGAGGGCAGGGTGTCCTCAGTGGCTTAGGATGCTGTGATCAGCAGGTCAAAGGGTGGGTTGAGTGATTTCGCTGTTAGACCCTGCAGGCAGGCCCATACCCTACACCTGCCCCAGGGATTGGCCAGCCCTGCTTTCCCAAAATGCACAGATAAAAGCATCTGCTAAATAAATAAATTGTAAATGGAAGAAATCTGGCAGATTGGGGGAGCAGAACCACTTAGCGGGAGGAGTTTGGCTTCTGAGGGTTGGGGGCCGAGGGTACAGACGGGATCCTCCGCTTGGCACTGCCATGTCGGGTTACCGCGGTTACGCCACGCTCGACCCGCGCTAAGCGACAACCAGTGACACAAGGTGACACAAATCACGGCGAGGTCACAAGACTCGCTCTTCTGAGAAGAATGGGACGTCTCGTTCCACACCCCTCCCTCTCGGTAATGTCTTAATTGGAGGAAACATTTTGGGAATTTAACCTGGTTAGATTTATATAGTTATCATACAAGCTTTGAATATTATTATACACCTGGGTTGATAATTACATTTAAAAGACTGAATTATTCATATATCATTAATCACAGATCCTATGAAAGGTTGCAGAGCCAGTTAATTTTACTCTTCTTACATTAGCCTTACCTTGTGCCTCTCAATTCATTAATGTGCGTCTGACGTGATAAGTGCCCCTTTTCAGTCCCCTCTCTATGTTTGAATGTTTATTATTATAATATGTCTTATCGGGAATTAGAGAAGAAAGGTGGAGAATGAGTTCATCCCAGCCGGCACGGCTTTGGATTGAAGAGAATTGAACCGGCTTGCAAAGAGAGTTCACGCAGAGCGTCGTCAAGGTTGGTTTCATTCTATAAATCGCTGTGCACATGCGGGGCTGGCTGAAGCTTTGCCTGGGGATCCTTCCTGAGAGCTTCTTTGGCACTGTGACAACCAGAAGGTCCTTATGGTGGCTTCTGGACCCTGGCTGAGCTGCTTCTCTTCCATCTGATTTTTCACTCTGCTTCCAAGAGGGCTGTCCGGTTCCAGGCTGATCCCCATCTATTTCAGCACATGACATCTTGGCTTACCATATCCTACCATACCCTACCATACCCTACCATACCCTACCATACCCTACTATATCCTACCATACCCTACTATATCCTACCATACCCTACCATACCCTACTATATCCTACCATACCCTACCATATCCTACCATATCCTACCATACCCTACCATATCCTACCATATCCTACCATATCCTACCATACCCTACCATATCCTACCATACCCTACCATACCCTACCATATCCTACCATACCCTACCATATCCTACCATACCCTACCATACCCTACTATACCCTACCATACCGTACTATATCCTACCATACCCTACCATATCCTACCATATCCTACCATACCCTACCATACCCTACTATATCCTACCATACCCTACCATATCCTACCATACCCTACCATACCCTACTATATCCTACCATACCCTACTATATCCTACCATACCCTACCATATCCTACCATACCCTACCATACCCTACCATACCCTACCATATCCTACCATATCCTACCATACCCTACCATATCCTACTATATCCTACCATACCCTACCATATCCTACCATATCCTACCATACCTTACCATACCCTACCATATCCTACCATACCTTACCATGCCCTACCATATCCTACCATATCCTACAGCCGGACACCCTACCAGGCCACATTACTGTATATAAAGTGCCTTTCCTCTCAGAACCAAACATGGGGATGGTGTTTAGCTCAGCGGGTTGTGATGCATGCCTGTGATCAGAATGTCAGCAGCTCAAGTCCCAGGGTGGGGAGTGTGATTTTACCACTGGGTCTGTGAACAAGCCCCTTAACTCCCCATTGCTCCAGGGACTGGCGGACTCAGTCTCCTCTTAAATGTGCATCGCTTTGGATAAAAGCATTTGCTAAATAAGTAAAATGTTTCCTATTTGCAATGCTTATCCTACGCATTGGCACACAACATTTAGATAGTGCAGTGTTTTTCTTTCCCACCACCTTTCAGATCAGGAGCGGTGATGTAAGCTAGGACCATATGGTGCCCAGTTAGGGTATACATCATTCTCCTCACCGCTCTGAAAGCTGCCTGAGGCAATCTGAGGTCCATGTGCTGCTCGAGTGTGTGCAGGAAGGGACGCTGGACCCTGGGTTTCAGGTTCACATCCCAGGAATGCTACCAAAGCAGGGCTGACTTTCATAAGTCCTCATTAGTATAAGCACGTTCAGTCCATGCCCCGTACCTGCTTGTCCTGAGCAGGCTCACACACACACCTATGCCAGAAGCTACAGGCACTAACCCAGAATGGAACACCCACCCATCACAATATTCACACCTACGGCAACTCTACTCCACCTTAGCAGGGGGAGCCCCGCAATAGTACAGGGAGAACATGCCAACTCCACACACCTATAGCCAGGACAGACACTTAGCGTAACACATTTGCTTGACTATCCCGTTAAGGCATCTGAATGTACATGTTACATCTGAATGCAATGTGGTTTAAAGAAGCACCCAGTGTTTTAATCCCCCAGAGGGCCAGTCAGGAAACATACAGGTAAAGCAGCACCATCTGCCATTCACATGGAGCGACTTAACGTTTATTCCAAGTAAGCTTGGAAACACGCTGTTTGCATTCATTACATATTTAGCCAATGGATTGTGTGTGTATTCAGTGCCATTGCAGATGTTTACATTGTCATTCAGATTTATTCAAAATACAATTGAAGTTTATATAACGCAATACATAAATGCTTAATTTCTATTGCTATTCTATTCTCTATTTGTAAACATCGTTCTCTCTTCCAATTGGCTGTGCTAAAATTCACTGTGTGCCTAAGCCCTATTTTGTGAAACTTTACCTAATTGACTAAATATCGAGGCAGAGCAAGGCCTTCAGGTTAAAACAACATTTGATTCAGCATTGCATCTCTAACAAGCAAATTGTCCCTTTTTTTTAACACCGTGCCTCCATTCTAATGAGCCGGCCTTCTCTGCGTACGTATAGCCTGAGATTTAAGGCATTCCCGTGCTGCATTTATCTTTCCACTTGTTTATTTGTTTATAGTATTTTTTTATATATATATTTCACATGTCAGGGAAAGCATAGAGGGGAGCAAAGGACTGATATCGTCAGTCCGATCATTCGCGTGGGATTTCACTCGTGCCTCGATAACGTGCCATGGCGGCTTTTAATGGCACCCGTCACTCACCTGTCCCCAAGCACGGCGGTAAGCAATTAAACGACACAGGTTCGTTAATGATGAGCGACGCGGGGGCGGTCTGGAAGGATGCCATGCAGATTTTCGGGACACAGAGGGTCATTAGTCGCGATGGATTCCGGATGTTTGAGCGCGGTCGGTTTTACCGCTTTGTACCCTGTTTTCTCTCAGGATCAGGCTCGTTTTGCCCATCCCTTGACTTTTTTAATGCCACCTTGTTTACTGGCCCCACAAAGCCAGTAGACATTGTGTAGGTTTACAAACCCATTCTTATTCTTTGATATATTTTTTATTCTTTTCTCTATGTTTTTTGTACCCCATTATATGGGCCGTACTGGTTTATACTGATGATCTGGGACCCGCGTTGTCCTGTCATGTAATGACATATCCCATGTCAATAAGCTACGGCTTTACAACATTTATTTTTCATGAAACCATTTATACAGAAAGGAAACACATTCCCTGCTCCCCACTCCGTGGCTGCTGCTAACCTTTACAAGTTATTGTGCAGCCCAGTACATCATCACGGTTTTGCCTGTCATTTTGTCCATCGTATAGATATCAGTCCTATCAATCCATCACTGCACTTATCGTATTACGTGTCAAACAACTGAAATATTTCGCCACTATAAAATATAAAATATGCATTTTATACGTAAATGATATAAATTCATCCCCACGGTCTCACCTTTACCCTCAGAAGCTGCAGGAAAAAGTCTATGCATTATCACTGTTAACTTTTAAATTACTTTACCTCTGAAGTTTCTGAAGGGCAGGAAAAAAGGGCGTCAAATAGGGGAACATTAAAAGAGTTTTAATTGAGAGTTTCCATTTCTGCATGGTGTATGCCTTTGGGAACCATTACTCAAGGACGGGCCTCCTTTGATCAACACACACATCACGCTCCCGCCCGCTGCTGGAGCACCGTCAGCCGGCTGCTGCTCCAGGTGAGAGTCCAGCAGCAAGGCCCTCTTCCAGAAATGAGAAGAAGCTTCACTTGCCCTTTGTACAAGTAGAAGCACAGGTATAGTGGGGCATTTTGCTGCATGTGGCTTGGTGGCTTAGTGCTCTACCAGTGATCAGGAGGTTGCTGGGTCAAATCCCTGGGCCAAAAGAGTGATGTCACCATTGATCCTGTGAGCAAGCCCATTAACCCCTGACCCCCCGCCAAATAACTTGAATGCAAGAGTTCCCCTTACTAAGACGTACGGAAGCTTAGGGTCCGAGTGTAGGTTCAGCCATTCATCTGGGACCCCTTGAGCTTTCCTTTTGAGGGGGCTAAACACTTTTCTCAAAGTTTCTCTCACTTTTCTCACAGGCATGTGGCTAGGATTCAAAGGACTCAAGCCAGCAACCATCCGACCGGGTGCACAGAGGGCTGCCTCACTAAGCCACGCACTGTCCGTCTGGAATTTGAATTCTCCATTTTAATATAAAGATACAAACCAGTAAAGGTCCCCCCATGCTGAGCCGATATTACAGTAGAGCCAGTTGCTTTTGTATTTATAATAAATATGTTATTCATGCCTGCAGAGAGGCTGTGAGTCACTCCACTGCTGCTTCATGCAAAAAAAAGGGTTATTTAGTATTTGGAAACTCTTGGCGTTTGATGCAGATTTGACCAATTACTGCACAACATTGTTGTTTGGGTGACTCGTTTCTCAAGATTGGACAATGCCCTTAGATCACCAAGAGCTCTTATTTTATAAGGAAGGGATTTCCAATTTCTGCCCAGTGGCCTTCCGAGGTTGGAATGAGAAACCCCCTTATCCAGTGCTATCTCTATACCAGCTTAATTTATTCATTGGTGTCATATATATGTATACATATATATATATATATATCAGTTTCCTCCAGACTTTACAGTGATATACAGATCTGCACAGGCACGCCCTCCCCTCTTTACACCAACCACAAAATATCTACAAACAGACACACCCTCCCTCTTTGCACCAATCACAAAAGGCCTTCACATCAATCAGCAAGGCCAGCCTGCCAGCTGTGGCCTGCTTTTCCTCATACCTAATTTTACCAGCCCTCTGACATGTCTCTAATGCACTTAGGCAAAACTTTGTTCTAGGGGCATTTTAAATGGAAACTCTAGAATCTATTTATTTCAATACTTGTTTTTCATAATACTGTCAATACGGAGATTTTAGATGTAAATGGCACTATAAATATATCCACCAAAAATAAGTCTCCACGGCAAGGAAACGCCTTCTGTTATTTCTTAAGTAGCCTCTGGAACAGGGTGTAATTTAATGCTGGGGCTTAAAACAGTTATTGTTAGTGAGCGGACCTCAGTCATTCCGGTAAACTTTAATTTCAAGAGCGCCAAATCCATTCATCATTTTCTGATAAAGAGAGGAAAATCTAATTGCATATTCCATTAATGTAATTTACTGGCTTGGATATACAGCCACTGTTCTGTCTCCGCCTAATGCTGGCACTGCGCTCATTGTTATTTAAAATCTGCATTGATTTGCACTGTAGCTGATGTACGATCCAGATGGTGTAATCAAGGACAACTGAATACTTTCGCTGGGTAAAAGGAAAGATAAATCAGTTTCAAAGTGATAACTATGAATGGAAAGCCACCCCCGAAGAAGAAGAAGAAACGCTTTTAAATTTATGACCCCATTTTCACAAAAACCACCGCTCGCCGTAGAAAAACATATTCCGCTCCGCTTCACTATATACACTCAAATTAAATGTTCAGAGCTTCAATTTGGCCTTTTAGTTCCTGGGTTTATAAATTCTCCCTGTCCCACCGACTAAATTTGTTGCAAATAAATGGAGACAAGCAATGGCACACAATCCTAATGATCTGTAAACATAAAATTAGGGAAAAATGAAAGTGAACGCTCGGGTCTCGGTGGGACGTCCCGCAAAATGGGGCTGCCCTGCAGACAGCTCGCAAACGGAACACACCGACCGCTCCGCTTAAGCCGTTCGGCGTGCCTCTCGCTTCCATACCGAGTGCTCGTAAATGTCCATAAACGTTCTCCTCCAGGGGACATTGCGCTGTTCGGGCTGCATGAAGTAAATGCGTGGGCTGAGGGGAGGCACACTTTTAACATGACGCGGCCGCCGTTAGCTCAGTGGGTTCTCGATGAAAATTCATCCATTTTGCCGTACCAGGCCATTGGGCCAAAGGCAGGGTGGCCATTTAGATAAGGAGCCATCGGAAGGGGAACAAAGGCGTCCTCTGTGTGCACACTTCCAAATGTGTACCTACCCTGGGGACACAGATAAGTGAATCATTAGAAAGGATGTCTTCTGGGGGTTGCGAAAGGTGAGAACACAGCTATGCGTAAAGGAAAAGCGCACACAGCAACGGCGGCAAATCCATCTGGAAAGCTCCCCTGTTAAAACTGATTCATGGCTTACTTACCTCATCCACGTGCTTCTAAATTGAATTAAATGGTGTGAGGACACTAAACCATAAAATAAAAGATACAGCGGCTGTGTTCTCTGGAGAACATTAAATGTTAGCTGTGGGAAGAATTTAGAAATGCTATAATAAGACATTTAAGCGCCCATCCATTCATCCACTTCTCATATGCAAGGTTGCGGGGGTCCGTAGCCTATCTTGGATGCTATGGATGCAAGGCTGGGAACAACCCGGGGGGGGCAGCCCAATAACAGGGCGACAAATCTCAGCCTAAAGTCAAAATGCATCAAAAACATAGGTATGTTGACCATATTGGCTGTTGATGTGGGTATGGTGTCCTGGGCACTGCATGATCAACTGCTGCGGGTCCCGTTTAAAACATTCATCCCGATAGACAATGACAATGAACTTAAAGCAAAATGATCCGAAATTGAAGCAGACTGATAAATAGACTTGCAATATCTCAGAGCAGATCATCCCTCGTGAGTGTGTGTGTGTGTGTGGGGGGGGAGGGGGGTTACCTTTATTTTACATTGTGGGTACCAAATGTCTCCACAATGAGATAACAACCTGTTATTATGACGTTGCGGGGACCATTTATTTCCAGCCCACAAGGATAACCTCAATCTTATAAAAATCCGTGACTGCAAAGGAAAAAGTGAAAATGCCAAGTCTTGTAGTTTGTTTGGTTACTTATGGTTAAGGTTCAGGCTGGGTAGGTTGTCATGTTGTCATAGTTTGGGCTTTGCCCATAGAAAAGAATAGATGGTCCCCACAAAGATATAAATACAAATGTGTGTCCGGAAAAAAAAATATATAGATAGAGAGACAGACACTAAATCAATCGAAAAGGTGGCCGGAGTGTAAAACAACACATTTGCTACATGGTGGTGTTTCCACATTAAATCTACAATAGGAGATGTGATCTGGGTTTGTGATTCCATAAAAACACAATAAGAGAGGAGACACTGACCTACATATGACAGTAATGCTTACATTATATAGTAATTATACTCCCTGCTTTCTGCAGTGTCCTCTGATCCTTATGTTAGTATTTCAGTATGAGAAACAGTGCTTTTTAGTAGTCAATGTAAAGCTACACTGTATATATAGACACGCATTACAAGGCCTTACTATTCAGATTGTACATATTCATTCTAATGAACCTCTCAAATCTATCTACCTATCTATCTACCTATCTGTCTGTCTGTCATCTATTATTTGTTTGTTTATACATACGATCTGATTTAGCTGTAAACACTAGAAATGTTAACAACATTACCAGCTTCCTCCCTCGTTTTCCCCAGAAACAAATGCAATTACTTAGATTTACCTGGCAGGGCCAGTGAAAAAAAAAAGAAGCTTTCAACTCATTAGCCGAAGTTAAGTTAATGCACTTCAGCTTCTGGGGGAATTTTGGATAAAAAGATCAATTAAGCCCCTTTCCCTCTGGCTTTGGAGGATAGGCAATTTGCGGTGGGCCTCCTTCCGGAGATGGCGGGCCTTTGGGAAGGCGCGTCAGACGGAAAAAGCCGCGATGTGTGAAACGTTTGATTTGACAGCGTACGGCGGTGCTCTTTCATATTCATGAAGACTGACGCCGGACCTGGAATCTCAAGCATCAGCAGAACCCAGATTGGGACCTTCTCTACGTGCAGAACATCTTTTCTTATTTTGGACAGATGTTTACCGGCACACAGAGGGCCTGTCCTGTCATTTGTGCCTAATTTGTCTCACTTTTAGTGCAGGCCTGCCAGCCAGCATACGAAGTTACCCCTGAAAATCACTGTCACATTTCACGGCAGGAGCTACATACAGACACGCGCACACACACACATACACACACAGACACTCACACAAAGTGTAACAGAATCTGTCTGATTGCTTAAACATTTAAGATTCCTGGTTTTAAGCCACTATCGCACAAGTACTCAGTTAAAGACACTAATGTGTTTAGTTTGGTTTGGGTTTGAGTTCTCTATTTATTAGCGCTGATCTTAAAGCACATTTACAAAGTCAGCCGAGAACGATCGCACCAAAGGCAAGGTGATTTTCGGTTTGTGAAGTTTCTTTTGAGTTGCATTTTAATAAAAGTGTCATTGGCTTGTGCTGCATGCTGCCAGCTTATCGATTCTATCTATAGTAAAGAAGGGGCATAATTGAGTAGCTAATGATAAGAGTCGTGGTGGCTTCATTGCCCTCCGGGTTTTTATACCTTGAACCTCGTAGCAAAGTGCTTTCTGCGCAGATACACAGGGGGATAAATTAGAGACTAAATGACCCGTTGATCTGAATGTTAACAGGAAAGTTTGAAACTGCGATTTTCTGGCTCTCTAAGTCAGTTAATTAACACATGACTCCAGAGCACTCAAACATGCTAGTCGCATGCCTCATCCCTGCGTGCGGCTGTGCATCTAGAATAATTCGATTCCTTGCCTTGGACTTTTGATGATCATTTTTTTGCCCTCATAAACATTAAGTAGTGGGATCCGTTATCGCAAAAAGTATAGTGAAATTAGCAATATGTTTGATTCAAAGAACACAGCATTTAGTGTTTTTTTTTTCTGCTAACAGCAATCAGGAAAATCAGGAGTGACATAACTTGCACATTTTAACTTTATTTTTAATGAGTGATTATATAATTGAGTGATTTATATTTGAAATATTTTACATTTAGTGCAGGCTAGACTTAACATATATTCATATTTTAATTTGGTGCAAAAATATTCCAGACTATTAGGATTTTTCGTGCTTGCTTCCAATAACAGAGGTTTTGTAAGACTTTTTAAAATGAAAACTATAATAAGCAAGACAATTGTGTTTCACTGGATGTTCTCAAAAACTGGCATCAGATCCAACTGAAAAACTCCAGGAAATTGTTCAAAATTGAGATCATCGCCCAGCATCAGCCATGTCTTACTCTGGGTCTCAGACTATTTTAGATGCTGCACCAGCAGTATGTCTTCCGCTGGAAACGGAGTGCATTCAAAGCACTATTGCTAAATAAATGGGAGATTCTATGCCGTCCCTAATTAAACCACGAAGGAACGACACATTGCGCCCCAAACAAATTCCAGGAGACCTCTGTTTATTGATGCTTTTCAGTCTAGAGATGGTCACAAATCCATTTCTGGCACTCAATAGGCAGAATCATATTTTCTCTGGAGGGTCTTTTGTGCCAAAATCTCTCTAAGCTCAAGGCATAAAATCCAGGAAGTCATAAAAAAAATCCTATAAAAACATTCCGGGATCTGTAGTTCTCTCTTGCCTCAGCTGAACTCCTGGGCCGGGGTAAAACTCAACAGAGCAGCAAGGTAAAAGACACTGTTTGATAGGTAGAACTGGGATGCTCGTCGTACGGGAGCCCGAACACCACCTGCATGATCAATTACGATGGTCGTGTTGTTGTTGAGTGTGTCTTAGTTTATGGGACAAAAGGCTTTATTGAAGGACCAATGAATTTTCCTCCGAAAAAAAGGACAATGTCCGGCTATTTATCTGTCAGCCCAAGACCAGGCAAGGCATTGATCCAAAGCACACTAGGAACTGCGAACGTTTGAATGGCAAGAGAACTCACTATCGGCCAGCCAAAGGCAGTAAAGTGGAGAGCGGATACATTCGCCCACCTTCACCTATGCCTCTACTGCTATGGTGAGTGAGCACTTAAGATGCAGCTCTTCCGAAATGCATGAGTATTTCCGAATTTATATACGTCGCCAAAGTAGAGAACGTAGAAGTCCAGACATAAACGCCATAAAGACGCTGTGGACAGAATTGAATTAACACCCCATGCCGATAAATCCGCCACTGGCACTGATTTAAAATGGCTCAACTTGGAGACACAAGCCGCAGTGTCTCGAGGGTGCTGAGGCAGTGATCGATACCTACAGAGAGGGCTTATCGCAGCATTGTTCCTGCAAAATGTGCTTAAGCTACATTTCTTTTTTCACACAGGGACATTGTCTTGTATTTGACTAAATACCTGACATGAGCATAAAAATGTTGTTGTACACATTCAGTTCAGTTTGGAGATCCAGCATTTGATGTCCAAGCTATCTGAACCACTGGAGGGCAAAATTACACGTGTTTATGGACAATTGTAACATTCCCTGTTACATGCTCCCATGTGACCACTTATCGGCATCCTGTTCCTCTGGTGTCCCCATGTCACCACGCCTTTGTTTGGCTTTTTGTCACCCCTGCTGGTGTTTGCTTAGCGTGGCTGGCTGTCCTGACCAGCTACTGTCACACAGCATTACAGATACTTGTAACCATGCCCACCTGACACCGTTTGCAGGAGCCATGTGCATCAGCATTTCATGCAGACATAATGGACGACCTTTATTTATAATATCATAGAACCTATTTAGACAGTCAGATATCAAATCCTAGTCTGTATGCTGGAGTTTCTGCAATACTGACTAAATCAGTCCATTCCATTCCATTCCATTCCCCTGGAAATTCTAGCTTTTGTTTATCAGGGTTAAAAGTCACAGGACGTTAATCACACTGGCCCAGCCCACTGCTTTCCTGGCATTCCACACCTCAGCCATTTCACCATCAAAAGTCCACCTTGATTTAGAGGGGAACATGACAGAGACATTCTAGACACCTTCTGTTTTGGTGACCAGCCAGATGATTTCCAGATGTTTGAAGGCCTTCTGGTAATATCGCCTCATTTTCCGCTTTTCACTCAGTGACACAGAGGACGTTTATTTAGCATATGCTAAATCGGCACCCCCTCAGAGGATGGCATCATAGGCTGGCTATGTCACCGGCGCCCCCTGTCTGTGACAAAGTGAAATGGCTGGCTAAGCCGGCACCCCCTCAGAACATGGTGTCCTAGGACAGCATCACCATCGGCGCCCCCTGTCTGAGACAAAGTGAAATGGCTGCCTAAGTCGGCACCCCCTCAGAAGATGGTGTCCTAGGCAGCTGCCTACGTCTGGCAAGGGGTTGACTGGAACTGTATATTTGAAATGTCACGCTGTGATTGTAAATTCAATTTTGCACAAATTGGAAATACGAAATACAGATGGCACCAAATAACGTACCTGTGCCCTCTGTAATACCATTAGAACTGTGATCATTTCATTTTAAACTGGAGGAATTTGACATCTCATCTGTTTCAGTATCCCTACAAACTTTAAGTCAAACAGGTAGAAGTATTAAAATCAAATCTAATAGGCATTAGTTACGTGTGCCCATTTGCAATTTGGCTGCTAACTTATCACATACTCTGTATTTAGTGATGTACTGAGTGACATACCGGGTGACTTGTTTTGCTTATTCCAGCTCTGATTCTTAGGAAACTGATGCCCTCTGGGTTGCTCTAAAGGTCATTTTAAATGAAGGTGGGTTGTTAAGAGACAAGATGTTTTTAGTGAACTAGCAGGTGGGGAATTTGCAGCAGGTTTAAGCTGAAGGAGGGGCTTTCTTATTGTCTCTAATTAATTCACCCAGGACCGCTACAGTAAATCCTGCAGAAATTGTGAAATCAATGAATGGAAGTGCAATATATATCGTGGTAATGAGCAAACGATAACAATCGTCCATCTGTTCTTGGAAACTGCTTTTCCAGTGCAGGGTACCGAGCCTGCAGTCTGTTCCGGTACAGCAGGGGGCACTATGGATGGGATGCCAGGTTCAGGTTACACTCACACGCCATGGGCCGATTTTGGGGATGCCACTGCGCTTAACCCGTGTGCTTTTGAAGTGTGAGAGGAAGCCACAGTAACTTGAGGGGACTCACTTAAACGGAGAACATGGAAACTGTGAACAGGTTTTGTGGTGGACTGCACAGTGCTGCGTGATTATAATAATGATGACAATAATAATGCAGGGGCGTATGATAACTCACCCATGTTACATGGCTTGGGTCGACCCTGTTATCACCTGTGCTATATAAAAGCAAATACAATAATAATAATGATGATGATGGTGTGCCCAGCGATGGGTTGGCTCCCTGTCCTGAGTTGTTCCCTACGTTGCACCCTTAGCCTTCGGGATAGACTCTGGACCCCCTGTGACCATGAAAAGGACAAGCGGCTCCAGAAGATGGATGGAGGGATAGATAATAATGTTGATGCAGGAATGTATCACACCACACCTATTTAAAACACCTTGGGTCAACTTTGTTGTGACAGGCACTATGTAGAAGTAAATGGAACTGAAACTAGCAGTAATAATAGTGATAATAATGATAAGAGGTGGTGGCTGGCTGCTGGGCCTGTGATCAGGGGGTCACTGGTTTAAGCTCCAGTGTGGCTGTGGTTTCACTGCTGGGCCCCTGAGAAGGGCTTTTGACCCCAGTAGCTGGAGGACAGGGCTAGGCCATCCTGATCTCGGAGTACCGGCATCCAGCAAGCTTTCTAACCTACCTGCAGAGTTACTATCTGCCTGAGATCAGGTTCATCAGGGACCAGGTAGGTCAGGGCTGCCTAACCCTAACCCTAACCCTAACCGTGTTGTAGCGACTGGCTGACTCTGCTTTCTGAGTTGTGCTTTTGAATAAAAGTGTGTGCTAAATAAATGTAATAATAGTAAGGATAAATGAGAGAACCTGAGCATGGGGCATAAATGCTCTGGCAAACATCTCACCTTCTTTCCCTTAATCTTAGTGAAGTACAGGTATTTTATTATGCTAGTGTCTGGTGGCACGCCTGTATCTTAAGTGTTCATTCATCATAGAGGACTCTGTAAGCCGGAGCCCGCCTGGAGGTAGCCCATCTCTATAAACAAGCCCGGCTCGAGCCGCTCTCCGAAATGGGAACACGCGGCCACTTTGCCTTCATCAATATTAAACAGCTGGATGCTCTCT
The DNA here is from genome assembly GCA_026780845.1 of Petrocephalus sullivani. NCBI lineage: Eukaryota > Metazoa > Chordata > Actinopteri > Osteoglossiformes > Mormyridae > Petrocephalus > Petrocephalus sullivani. Next base: position 2,955,294 of record JAODKM010000016.1, on the reverse strand, counting down.
GGCTGTTTGGAGCTCTGAAGTGCTCCACATCCGTCGTGTCTCCTCCAGTGGTGCTGTAAGAGGCCGCTCCGTCACCCTGGGGACCGTCCCGGCTACCCTCCGTTACACCTGGGCTTTCTCCCCCATGGGAGTCACCGTGCCGATGCGGAACCTTCCCGACTTTTGATGAACTTTCGTCTTTTCTGTAGCTAAAACTTATTCTCAGTACGCCTGTCTTTTTTTTTTTTCCTACTCTAACAAGAACAAAAGGGGAGTCGTGCTCGGTCGTTATTTTTGTTGATGTTTGTCTGACGTCCACCTTGCCTTCTGAAGCAGTGCCAGTGTCATGAATTTGCAGGTTTCGAAACAATGCGGAAAATTTGCGAAGCATTAATCCAGCTTAGTTCTGAGATCTATAAATGTGCATATTAATGGCTAATGCTTGCATTTATTTAATATGATTTCACAATTTTTGAGTTATTTTCAAGCACAGTTCACATATTTTTGAAGGGCATTTTTATGTCATGTTAAGTATCTATGACTGTTCAAGATGGATTATGTACGCTAGTGTGTGTTACATAAATCAGGAGGCTACTACGAAACACGCTACGCTTAATTTGCATTTCCCGTTATTCAGTATCGCAGCATTTGGGTATTACATCTCCAGGGTTGGGTCTCTGCTGAGTTTGTGTCCTCATCTTTTGCAGGTTGCCAAAAGTGTGCCCTGCACACAATGAACTGGCATCACATCCAGGATATTCCCTGCTTGGTGCCCTGGATTTCTGGAACAGGACTCACCGATCTCACCAGGACGATCTACTGGATGGATGATTATGGAAGATGGATGGATGGATGGATGCATTATTTAATAAAATTCTTGACACTTTCCCATGCACCCTGTGTAAATATAAAATCACGGTGAAGTAATTCTTTAATGGTCTGATTAAGCCGAGTAATAAAGTTTATCAATAACCCCTAAGCTGTAGCAGGATACATTGTAACTGGCTTTTTTTCTATTAAACTGCTCTGCATTTTAAGTGGTCATTGAGGCATGTTTATTATAATCCCAGAATATTAGCTTAAAGTTTTAATCTTTTTTTTCTCATTATTTTAAGATTTAAATTATTTCAAATTGAACCTTTAATGGTGTTGCCAGTCATGCTGCTGAAAACTAATTTTCCCTTGGGCCACGTGGTTTAGAAGATTAAAATCATTGTGTGGGACATTTGGGGAAATAAATGTTGACCTCTTTTATGATACTCTGATCCTGTCATGGATCTTACCTATATGAATGTTTCCAGATACATCTAACACCTGTTGGTTAGACCTTGCCTGTCTGGACCGTGACACTAGCTGGGGTTAAAGCAGAAAATTTGTTGCTGAAAGGGTTAATTCAGCCCATACAAGACCAGCCAAGCATCTCCTTGATGCTGATTGCCTATAACGACTTATAAGAAATTATGTTATGGGTTATTATTGCTGTTGTTGAAATATTATATATATAGTGTAGATGCACATAAATATTCAACGGTATAAGTGTATATTATGCAAATTAGCTGTTACGGCAGATGATCGGAAGGGTGTGATGTTTGCATGCAAAACCAGCCATGATTCTCTTCAGGATTTTTCTGTCGCTTATCCAAAGGTCACAGAGTGGCAGGGAAATATTTTCTGGAAGTGGTTCCCTTCCAGAACGGTGCAATGTATTTCTCATGGATCTCAGAACTCGTAATTCCACTGGTTCAAGGTGACGTGTGCTTAGGGCAGATCTGATGATTAGTTTATGCTTATACTTTGTTGGTGGTCTGTGGATGCTGGGGTTTCTTTTTCATTCTTTTAATTGAGTAGAAGTCACTCATGCAACTAGGGTGACTAATGCAAGCATGATGGAATTATTAATTGGGTAAAGGCCCTTTGTCAAGTGTTGGGGACCCAGAAAGGGCCCGACAGCATTGGCTATACTGTACTTTTGCTGTCTTAAATGCTTTGATCATTATGGGTGTCGCTGGTTTAAATGTCTAGAGTAATAAGTTCAGCTGATGCATTTGGCATCCAGGCAGATTTATCACTTCTTGTGAAACTCTCTGGGCTTGACAGAAAATGGGATATTTATTTGGGGATAAGGGTCCTTTACCTGCGCCGGCAGGACGAGAGAGGGAGAGTTGAAGGCTCACCACGCACACATGGGGAAGATTGCAGGTTTGATGTGTCAGGCCAAGAATGTGCGGAGCTAGGGTGGGGGAGGTATGATGGATTGCTGGAAATGATTTGTATTCAAAAGGCAGGTGGGTCAACCCCCTCGCTCAAGGGGACATTGGACACACCCTCAACCACAGTCATCATCTCCAAGTTTCAATCCTACCCAAGACACTGTTACATGCATCACAAACACAGTAGGCGACACCCATAAAAAGGGAACAACATCCTTGTCAGTTATTGGCCCAATTGTACAAGACATTTAAATATTAAAAATATATGAATACCCAAAGGATATTGTGCAAACTGAAAATTCTAATATTTACGCTGGATTTAGCACAGGAAAAAGCACCCTGTTTTATTATTTCACAATTGCAAGGTGAGTTCCTGGCACAAGAGTTATGCCACAAAATAATGTCTGTAAAGTATTACGCATTTCAGAATGTCGATGGCCACACCAGTGTAAGATTGCTAGGCAACCATTCAGGAGTTTGGAGTGCGGGTATTCCAGGTGAACAATATGGCATTTTGTGCTTTTATAACAATGCTTCGTTTATATGTTAGCCACAAGCATTTATATTTCTCAAAAACGGCATTTTCCAAACTGTTCTGTCAATAAGCTGTGTAGAGAAAACTTGGTAGACATTCGTTTTGTTTATTTTTCCCTGTCAGAAGAATGACAAGAAAAATTGTTTCTGGACTGACACCCAATGTAGAATGTAGCTAAAATGTGCACCATTCAGAAGGCTACGGCTGAAAGTCTTTGTTTTGCAGGCATTCACCGGCAGCCAAGTCATATGATGATACTAATTTGTTCATGCACTGTACAATTAATTAACCGTAATATTTAAGCAAAAAAATTGGAAGCACGTTTAGTGCATCCCCTTGTAACGTTAAGTCGCTATAAGCATAGCGCTACCTTCAGGCCAGATGTGCCATTCATCATTGGCATGCCAACGTGAACAGTGGCTGATGAGGCCGAATTGCAGGACTCTGAGCATGCAGCCTCCTTGGAGAGGGGAGCTGCAGCCAAATCGCCATAGCCATTGTTACGAAGGACGGTGACTCATCAATCAGGCGACATGAGTCTCCCTGTCCCCCTCAGATTCCTACAGGGGTATGGGTGGGGGGGTGAAGAATTCATGCCTTTGAATACAAATAAGATATGCTTGTGCTTGCATGTTTTCATGCCCTTCCTGCAAATGACGGTGGGACAGTTTGCAGGCCAAAATGCGTACCTTAGTGGCGTTGTGGTGTTGCTAATGTAAAGTTACACTCAGTCTAAGTACTGAGGTTTCATACAGAAAGATTTAAGATGGGGCTGAACCTAGATCAGTGTTGCTGTAGGAACATATTGATTGAAACTATAAAATATAGGAACATGCTCCCCTTGTCCCAAGTACATCCGCTAAATAGCCAAAAGTATGGGAAAGCCCCTATTAATCAGAAGACTTTGCGATTTAAGCCAGACCCATAATTAAGCACACAGCTATACAAATCTATCGCAATACTGGCAGCAGAACAGGTGGTCATACAGAAGAGGCCAGTGACTTTCCACTTGGCACTATCGTAGGATGCTATCTTTCCAACAAGTCATTACACCAAATTTCAGCTCCGCTAGACCTGCCCCAGTCAGCTGCAAGTGAAGTGACTGTGCATCTCAGTTATGGAGTGCTAGACCGCACAAGCTGCCTGGCAGCCAATCCCAGGAGCAACATTCCAATATCCAATGGAAAGCTTTCTCAGGAGAGCAGAGGATATTATAGGAACAAAGTGTGCCCAACTCTGTATCATTATGTGAGAAGGTGGACATACTTTTGGCCACCCAGTGTACATGATAAAATAACATGAAATGTCTTACGGTGACTGCATGCTTAGTTTTTCTGTGCTATGATGTATACTTTTCGCAATAAACCAGAAGAAGTGTGAGAGTACTCCGGATTCCCTACAACGCAGTGTGAGATGATTCCCCTGTGTTTGCGAATCTGTCAGAGCGCACTTGTTCCGGGGTGGTGGAACAGTGAAATGTTTTGTCGCAATACATTCAGAGGCGTCCTTGGTTTCCCAGTGTCTACAACAACAACTCTCTGAAGTTCAAGTTAAACACACAAAGATACTTTTGACAGGAACATTTTACACAAGAAAGGTTGTTTGCCGTGATGTTGGGGGCAGCACTGGGACTTGACACACAAACTGATGATCCAATATTTACTCTGCTCAAAAAAAGAGACAGTGAGAGAAAGACAGTGTCACAGAAAGCGATGCTAAAGAGGTGCCTAAACGCTCAGCTCCCATGGCGTCCCTGTCTAAGACCACAGTCGCGCGGAGGAAAGTTTCATTACGTCGATGCAACTTCGCAAACACGCGGTGTCAATACTGCGAGATGCAAAGGCTCATTATACAATTTACCCAAACATGACAATCTACGATTCCCAAAATGCCATCCGTCTTGAGCATTCTGGAACATATCGCTTGGACTGTTTGATCAGTTGTTCGAACGGTAAATAGCCAAGGCGCTCGATTACCGTGACAGCATTCATTTATTTGCGGAACGTTATCTTGTTTACCGGAATCCGCAAGGAGACAAAAGATAAGAGCGTTTTTAGCATTCATTAAGGTGCAACACTTGGTACATTTAGACAAGGAGGGAGCTGATTTTATTCAAGGTAATTTCAGTTTCTAGCGAATCTGACAAACGTGGAGGCAGTATGTAAATGATATTTTAACATAATCTAATTCCCAAGATTGACTAGAACCCCCCCAAAAAACATTCCAAATGTGTTCTGGACAATTTAAATGGATAAACTCCTGATTTAAATAGCATAGACAAAAAAGGACGTTTCCTCACATGCAAATGATGGCCCTTGGAAAATGTGTTTAATGGGCCGACTTCAGAAGCAGGTACTGTTCACTGTTACTGTGACGCTCATAAATCAAAATGACCTAAGACCAGTCTCGCTCGCAATAATTTACAGCCCCCGTATCGAAATCAGCCTGAAAAGTGTTTCGATTTATAACTTTTAACCCCTCGCCTAATGCTGAATTTAGCAATCTGCGCAATTAAGCAGCTGGCCATTTTTCAAGAATATTGCAAACCTGCGAGGATTTCTGCTGGTAGTGTTTGCTTTATGTAAGCCCACATTTTATATGTAGATGTGAATAACAGCGGTTCCCAGCCTTGGACGCAAACGCTTTCATAACTCAGATAAGACTGGTAATGGGAAATGGGTTACCGCGCTAAAAGAGGAGGTGACTTCATTGCACTGTGGAGGCAACTGAAGATTTAACTGTAGGTGAAAAGACCGAGATGCTCAAGGACTAAGAAAATATTACGTTTATATACATTTATGGTGACGCAGGCTACAGCCGAAGCGCTTATTGGCTCCCTCCTTTGTCACTCACTGATTCAAAGCATATCATTGGCTAATGATGAGGACGGCCCCTCTATATAAATCACACTGCTTTTGGACAGTGTACCTGAAGACGCTAATAATTGGAGGATAACAGGGGAACAAATTTACCAGTGCAAGCGATCCATAGGAGAGTAACAGGATGCAGTTTTGTTGTGGTTTTTTTTGTCTGTAAATAGAAGAATATGGACAACTGCTAATTTAGGTCTGAGATTGAATTATTATCAGCCAGAAGCCTGTCCTAAAAGACCATAAGGTGCCCAGGCGGATGGATTGGATGGACAAAGAAAACTGGAAAATTGTTTGTCCTACTTTGTCTAAAACAGGGGCTTCCAATCCATGTTCAAGCTGGCCATTGTGAATGCTTGGCTTTATTATACCTAAGCAGTAAGGCACTCACTTAAAGCAATTATTTCCTTAATGAAAGTAATTTGGGCCTTTCAATACAGGAGTGGCTGTGTAAGGAGAGGTGGTAAGGCCAGATATGCTACAGTACACCAGGACCCAGCTGATGGGCCCTCTAGGGGCTTTGCTGGTGTCAGCCCCAGACAGTACGTTTCCTTGAGAAAAGTGTTAATTGACTGTAAAATAAAACAATAGTGATACTTCATTCATCCCTGTGGGAAAACTGTATCTTCACCTATCCCATCATGCCCTCTGTGGCACACACAGACATATATACTCTTACATATCCAGGTGAGAGGGAGTCACAGCACAGGACACTGACACAGTGTCCTAACCTGCTGAGCCGTACTCTGACACCCTTTAAAGAAAGCTAGTTTTTTTTTATTTACATATATTTTGATCTCAATAAGTTTTAAGTGATTTCGTTCAGACGTGTCACGTTTACAGAACCTTTATTTCCAGCAAACAGAAAATGGAAGCAGCCCCCTCTTCCTCTTGGGTGATGCGTGGTCCAGTCGCTGTCGTGTATGTGCAGTCGCTGTCGTGTATGTGCAGTGATCCCTGGGGAACAGGGATGGGGTACGGGTGCCTGTTTGGAGCACGCTGTGTAAGGTGAGCGAGCTCTGAATCGGCCATTATCGTGGAGTAAGTGCTCCCTGGGAAACGGCAACATCCACGTCACGCAGACAGTGTGCAATTTGTCTTTAAAATGGGTGTACAAGTGATCTAAAGGATAACGGTGCATTGAGCACGGTCAATGTATCCTATCGTGGCTGTAACGTTTCCTCATGTTGGATATTCTTACGCGGCATGATTTGCTGCTCTAATGGCTGTCTTTTACATTATTTCTGTTTGTTTATGCAACCGTTGGTAGCCCCCCCTGCAAAAATAATCCCCAAAGACATACTAGACAATTAAGGCATATGTATGAGAACAGGTGACAACTTTTACCGTCGATTCAACGCCCCTCCCCAACCTCGCCCCCCCCATAAGAATCTTGGGCCTGTCCTCCACATCTGTTCTGGCGCTAACACTACTGGATGAAGTTTATCTTTTTAAAATAAATAACTCCCATTGTCCGAGGAACAGCTCATCGGCGCTGTAGGAATACCGTACGGCTGCACACCTTCAGTATCGGAAGGGCCGCGTTTAAAACAGCCGTGACACATTTGTGCGATTTAGTTGACTGAAAACATACCTTTTGTTTGTGCTCCAGGGCAGATGGTCGAGCAGACGGAGGGAAATTACCCATAATAGTGCCGCCCACGCTGTTATTTTAGATTTAGACGAGGACGCCTTGGCCAGATCTCGGGCTACGGCACGAGGAGCGCGCGGAAGGCGCGCGGAAGGCTGTACCCATTAGCCTAGTGAGTGGCCGGCACGCGCCAACCCGTCACACTTTACGTTCTGCATGGATTTTTAACGCTGCTTGCCGGAGTACACCCGAGCGTTCCGCTTTGTGGGAACTCTGTCACATGGCTGACAGCGAGCGCTCACTCGGGCTCCGGCAGCAGCTGCGGGCAGATTAGCCCATCGCCAGATGGCGGTTTGCGGGACGGAACATATGTCGGTTAGCGCGGCGTCCGTGTTGCTGCGGCTAATTCTGCCGCCGCATCTGCGGTGCTCGGGAAGCGTCGACAGCTAATCCCTCGTGTCAGCGGGCGTCGACGTGAATTATTTACACGTAGCAATTAATGAAAAAAGCCCAAAAATAAAAAACACAACTGCCTTGTCAAGGAAGTTGAAATTCTGGGAATCCGCTGGGAAAAATGTACCCTTATTGCGCTTTGTGTGCAAATTCTTCCAGACTCCAAGTGTCATATTTGTCTTTTAGAAAACAGACAAACTCAGCGTGGGTTTGTGCAATAACCTTTACTGGAAAACTCTGCTGAAAGCACCTCTGTATCTTACATACATCTCATTTGAGTCCCACACATAGCCTCATGGGAACTGTAGTGCAATGATGTGATGTATATGCATACAAAACAATACAGCGAGTTAGTGACTGGCCAGCTGATGTGTGGATGGATGGCGTGTCATGACGGTCCTGTAATGAGGGCATGGTGGCTGTAATGGTCCAAGGAGTGCAAAGCCCCAAAGTAGGAAACATCTGAAAGTCTGTGCAAGGTCACACTGCTGAGGTGGCCCAATTTGCTGACACAATTAAACATGTTAGGGAAACTGATCTAACACACATTCCCCCGTGAGTTTTCAGTGAAGTTTTTTTTCCTACTCCCCTTTTTATTCCAAATATGCTAAAATGTTTTACAAAGTAATTAAGCAGGAAATGACATGCAGTGATAGCATTCTCTCGGTCTCTCCTTTTCCCCCCTTCCTGTCTAAAAATTCTCTCATTAAAACTCATAATCTGCTCATTCTGTATGCAGCAGGCGACGCCGTTAGTCCAAATGAGGCGGCAGAGTGATAAGTGCGGAGTGGACAGCCAGGGAATTTCAAAGACGCGTCTCGGTGACGAGGGGCAGGGCAGCCACCGCCCCCGTCCCCCCCTGATGGATTCCCGTCCCTGTCGCTCATTTTCTCTACAGTAAAAAAAAAGCGAGAAGCGCGACATCTCTCTCTGCGTTTTTGACGTCCATTTATTTATTTATTTTCGAAATGATGTGAGAGATTAGTCATGCTGTGTAGCTAAGTTATTATTGTTATTATTAAGTTATTATTGAGCTCTTCTGCTAGTCCCTAGAGGCCATTTTATTGACGTTCGGTTCTTGTGGAAGCCCTTTGTGAGGCAGGGATACTCTGAGCCTCTACACATGTGTTTTCATTGGGCACAATGAAATATCTTTTGATGTATATTAAAATGAGTAGGACGGCTATGTGGGTGTCTCGGCGGGCGACACACTGCGCCTGTGAGCCGATGGCTGCCAAACCCCAGGGTCAGCAGAGAGACATCACCATCAGACCTCTGAGCAAGACCCTTAACCCCAAATAGCTCCAGGGACTGGCTTGATCCTGCTTTCTCCATAAACAACGAAAAAAGGATTTAGAATTGACTAAATGTGCCTGTTAAATAAATCAAAATATAAAGTACTGGTAATGTAATCCTCCATTAAAAGAAATCTGATAATAAAATAGGGATAATAATAATAATAATAATAATAATAACAAAGGAAATGATAAATGACTGATACTTTAATATCCCCATGGGGATATGATCCCTTTTCACCACCCCCATCTTGCTCTCCATGACAGCAAGCTTGGCCATGAAGGCCAGCCCCCTCCTGTGGCGCCCAGCGAGCTGGGGGTCAGGGGCCATACTCGAGGGCCCACAGATGTGTCGAGACCGGGCGTGCACTGGCGATCTTTCGATCGCAGGCACAGAGGCTTGGTCACACACTGTCCCCAAAAATACAATTGCCTAATTGTTAATTTACACATACAATCACGCTAAAATAAAGGATTACGTTTAAAGAGATTATGGCCTTAAGTTGTTGAAAATATTTAAAATCTTGTACAGAGTTTGCTTATTAAGTATTAATTTTGACATTAGAAGGTTGGAGAATGAAAGCGATTGTACATTTAAATTAGGTCATGTGCTTATGGACTGAAAGGGGAATACTGTAGGTCACGCCCTCTAGGCTCTACGTCACATCTGTGTAGTTAGGTTACAGAGGCTGTGAGGATGGCTCAGGTTGTGCATTCATATTACCGTGCCGATCGCACGGATGCGGATCACTGTTTGTTGCTCTGCGTCTTGCTCTCTGAGGGTTCGTTTACAGTTAATAGCGTGTGACTGACAGATTTTCCGTTACCGAGGAAGGCTGTGAGTTTAAGGACATTTAGCAAAAACTCTTTACGCTCGAGTAATGAAGGATAAAGCTGCATAAATATATTACCTAACGATGAAAACATGCCCTCCGTATATCCCTGTAATTTGAAATGTCTTCGTTTTGCACAGTAATTACTTCTTCTGCGAAGTTAGCTAATATAAATTCTGTGGTAACTCTTATCGAGGCTTCATGTATCTTATGTTGAAATTGAAGTTTCTCTGTATTTAAATTCAGTTCAATTCAATTTATTTTTATATAGCGCCTTTTACAACAGAGTCGCCCCAAGGAGCTTTGCACGGGTGTGTTGGGATGCATTCCTGAATCATTTATACAGAATAATTCAAAAACAGGGAAAAGGGAAGACAAAGAAATGACAGAAAGAAAGCGAGATGAGAACGGAGGACAGGAACCAAAAGACTCCCAAGTAGGGGAGAAAAAAACCCCCAAGGTCAACTGGCTGCCCACCCCCTTGGGGCTGCTAACAGTATTGAACACGGAAGGAATGGACTTGCCTGCTAAAAGCGAGCTGTAAACTGTGGTCAAGGGCAAAGCCAAAGCCGGCCTGCGTAGGGTGGTGGATGGAAGGCTGCACCCACCATAGTCATATGCACAATGTCACCTCCCCATGGGACTGAACTAGGGGGCACTAAACGATCTCGTGATTGATGGCCGCAGTTGGGGAAACGAGGAAATGACGCCCGCGGAGCAGCAGTGTGTTTTGCGGGCGTGGTGTGCTGTCGCCTTTCGCAAGTCCGTGTTAGCGCATCGTCGTCTTTCGCTAGCACGCCTAGCTAGCACGCCTTAGCACGTCTTTCGCTAGCACGCCTCGCTAGCACGCCTTAGCACGCTAAACTCCAGCTACAGTTATCTGTCAGCCATTTGGACATTTTTGAAGCCTAAGGTTTGTAATTTTGTTATTAAGAAAGTTCATAGAATGTTCAGTACTAGTTATTAATAATTTTGGTTTGGTGTTTAACACTGAGCTAAAAACAGCTGCCCCGCCTCCTCCAAACCCAGGGCCATGTGGTTTATGTACAAACCTAAACCCATTAGATGCGGCTTCAACATGAGGAATGGTGTCTGTGGGCCTGAGCCGGGTCTCAGTTAAAAAGCACAGGTCTGCACCAGTGTCAAACACCATGGCATAGACGAGAAGAGCGACTGCTCAATAATGCGCATTTTATGGTGGGTTTATGTTGTGGTAATCTTATCAGTGTGTTTGGTATTAAATTTAATTAGTTTAACTTAATTAATTTGGCATTAATTATCTTCTAACTGCATATCCTATATAGGATGCCAATCCATTACATGGCACACACACACAGACTCACATACATATCTAAATAGGGACCATCCATTCATTTCTATGGGAAAAACCCTAATCCCAAACACAACACCCTTAACCCCTACCCAGCCATAACTTTACCCATAAGTAACCAACCCAAATACAAAACTTTTGGCATATTTACTTTTTCGAATGCATTCACAAGTTTTTATAAAATTGAGGTCATCTGTAATGGGGACCTGAAAAATGTCCCCAAAAGTATGGAAGTTTCAGGTTTTACCACACTTTTGGAAAATTTTGGTCCCAAAATGTGATCGGTGCAAACCCACACACACACATATACTTATACACCATCTCCAAACCATACTTCTTAATTTTCAGTCCTCTGGCATTAAGCACTGTCTTGCTTTACAGTAATTTAGTGCATAAACGCTTGGAAATCTTATCATTGCTGCATGGTTATTCCACTGTAGCTGTTAGTATTTTCATCCTCAAATATAGCTGTTGCTTATCTGAAAATGCAAGTTTTAGCTGCCCACCTGACGAGAGAGGGAGAGAGAGAGCAAGAGATTGCGATAGGGGGTGATGTGTCTGGACGTTTAATTAGCGGGCAAGTTTCTTGATATCGCCCATATCTACACAAGGTCTCACGTGATGCCTTTGGCCGATAATACCATTATTGAATTATCACAAAATTAGATTGCAATCGCGCAGGCAAAATGGTAATTACGTCATCGATTGTCGGCCATTCAGCATGTTAATCGAACCCGCCACACGAACGTCATCGCCGCCCGCTTCCAATGCCTTCCAAAGTCACAGGAGGACAAGGGAACAAGGACCAGAGAAGTTAAAGACAAACTAAAAACTATGTCTTCATGTATCCAAAGATCTCTGTGAATGTGGGGTCAAACAATAGCTAGGCCTTGCTCAAGGGCTGTCGCTTTGCTGATCGGAGGCTTGAGCTGTTGGCATTCTGTCCACAAGTACAGTATCCCACTAACCTCCCCCCCAATGTCGGAAGAGATTAGGACAAATTCAGTTCTCCACAGTGAAAGACGACGATGCGCAAATATGCACTAGCAAAAACCAACAACGTGCCGTGTTAATACGCGTTAGTGAAAGACTTCGATGCGCTAGAAAAGTCAGTGATGCGCTCGCACATGCAAGTGAAAGACAATAATGCGCCAATGCGACGTGCTAGTGAAAAAACAACGTGCTAAGACATGCTAGCAAAAAAACAACAGCGTGCTAAGGCGTGCTAGCAAAAAAACAATAGCATGCTAAGGTGTGCTAGCGAAAAAACAGCGTGCTAAGGCGTGCTAGCGAAAGACGACGACGCGCTAACACGGACTTGCGAAAGGCGACAGCACACCACGCCCGCAAAACACACTGCTGCTCCGCGGGCGTCGTCTCCTCGTTTCCCCAACTGCGGCCATGAATCACGAGATCGTTTAGTGCCCCCAAAGGAGCCCCCCCCCCCCTTTGTTTTTGAGGGCCGTCAGAGTGGGGTGCCCAGAAACAGCTAATTCAAATAGATGAGACTGCAGTGGCTTCACATCCCATTAAACCCGTGACAAGGGTGCCAAAATGCTAATAATATATTGGCAAGACTTCAGATTTTAAAGGTACGACAAGGAATTAGAAAAAAAAAACACTCCAGAGCATCAAGGAGAGGAAGTTAAAGGTAGAGGACATGCCCCTAACATGGTACCCAGCTTTTTAAAGTGTACTCTGGGAAAATGATGACTCTCCTTGCCATTTTAAGGGGTTAAAAATGAAGTGTTTTACATGCCCCCTTTCTTCTTCTGGAAAGTGTGTGTCCTCTAGAGGAGCTGTCCTCTAAAGCAGTCTTTCCTGGAGGGAGCAAAAACATGAGCCGCCTGCGGGCCCCCGAGGAGCAGGGCAGGAAACACTTCTCCAAAGGAACTTCTGAGGCCAAATCCTGTGTGACTTTATAAGACCAGCACTAATATTTCATTTCTCCATGCAATTACACCTCATTATATTTTTTAATAATCATTGCATGTTCATTTATGCACTGAATTCCTGCTCCACATGACCATCAGGTATGCATATTTTGTCAGAACATCATCGCCCAACATCACGCACAAACTGCAAAAATGTTGGGCCTCTGGTGTTATTGGGATCCCATATGTGAAGCAGTTTCAGCTGCATTCCATGTAGGAAAAGTGCTATAAATAATAATGATGTTCTTTTTATTAACACCAGAAGGTCATTCTACTTACACGGGGATTTGAACCCACAACCTCCGAGGTGCGAGACTACAGCTAATTTAAAAGAAAAAGTGGCTGTTAATTTTGCACTTCTATATTCACACATTTGTTTATATGTTCACTCATTCATATTGTGCAATTTCACAATATTAATAGTGCCTTTTGGTGCCCTACAAGATGGATCTTTTTTTTTTAACTCTGTAACTGTTCCTTATAAGCAGAATTAAGAAATTATAAGCCACTATGAAATGAACGCAATATGTAGTTACTGCATTTATTCCACCCGCTGAATATGAACATGAAAGTATATCCTGGTTAGTCTATATAGCAGCTACATTTCCGTGCAAGGAGCTGAGACTCCCTTTGTGAGTTTATCTCGGCTGTTTCTGTGTTATACCCACTGGGCAATTACGGCTAATTTTGAAAATGCTCAGGGTCCTACGTGTTGCATTATGCATGAAAGAAAACATTTATTTTTCAAGTGGATGTTGAAGGTCACAGATGAAATCACAGCAGTATCTTGTGACACAACACAGTTCTGTGTAATAATCAAGGACTTCTCCTCCACCACTAAATATATTACTTGCATAAGACGTTTCATGGAGTTGCGTACCATCTGTCCATACATTTGCTAGGCCTTCTGGGATTTCACTCAGGAATACATTAGTAACTGTGTCAGTTTCTTTTAGTGCCGAATCACCTCCACACAATATCATTTCGATTGCTGAGTGCTCTTTAATTGCCGCGGCGGCGTCCCGGCTATTTGTTCACCTGTTCCCTCCACGGGGGCCGCTGAATTCCAGCACATTGTCTGCTCCTTCATACCTGCAGGGTATGGAGAGCGATTGAAGCTCGTGATTTAAAAAGGAAGATAAACAGAGGCGAGAGACAAAAAACAGGCTATCGGAGCTCCGCTTCTCATGATAAAAACCCGCGAGATGTGACTGCACTGTTCCTTAAAGACGGGACTCGTTCTAAATAAAACCTTTGTACAATGCAGGAGAGATAAGCGGATTTCACCAAAATTTATTACGTCATGTTGCTGCATAATATGAAAAATCCTGAGTTTTTATCCCCCACACACACTTTTGACATGCAATCTGTAACTATCAATTATTCCCTTGCAAGTTCGCAGTGGCTTGTGGTTCACATGAAAAAAGTTTGACATACTGCAACATTTTAAATGTGGTCTGATTGGGGATGTTCACTGCGAGCAGGGTAGCCGGCGAATATTGGCAGCCGCTGGCCCAGCTAAATGAGCCCTAGCTGGGTGTGAAAGATTCTTGACACCGGGTCAGTACTCGAAGTAGGCCCAAGTACCGTCACCTGCCAGCACTGAATACCACGGCCACTACGGACACCTGTTTCTTCCCAAATCCAGCCACTGCATTGGCCAGTTTCTGTTAGCAAATCAGATTCCAGTTTAGCGGAATGTACTGAAAGTGACTTCAGAGGTTTTTCATGCGGCTCCAGTGCAACAAATGACTCTTCCTCTCTGTATCTTAGCACCAAACACCGGCCAGTGTCTCCACTGGCAGATCCTTCTCTTCATTTCTGCCAGGGGGGCGGGGGTAAGGGGGCATCAACTGTGAACATTTATAAGCAGACCGCACTGTCAGAAGGAGTACCGATATGTAGCTTTGAAGGCACAATTACTTGTCACTGGGGCTGTACTCTCAAGGGTCTGCCAGTTGTACCCTAACTGTAGGTCAATGTACTTCTTAGTCTAAATTAAGGTACAGAAATTGACTCTGAGGAACATCCCCAAAGTACAAACAACATTACTGTACCCCCAGTGGTACAGAAATATTCCTCAGAGTCTGTATAGCCCCCGTGAAAAGAAATAGTACCTTCAAAGGTACAAATTGTTACATTTTTCTGTCAGTGCAGGAGTCCGCAACTGTTTATTCCGGAGGTGGCTGGCGGGAGGCGGGAGTCCGCTGGTGACCAGTGCCTTATTAGACCTGGGCCCAGATGCTGTGTAAGGTCCCGGGTCTGACACAGAAACTGACTTCATGCCTGGCAGGTAGGATGCCCTTGTGTGGGCAGCTCTGCTAGCAAGTGAATGGATCAGCACTTGTTCTGAAGAGCCACAGAATTCCAACCTCCTTCTGCTATTCTGTAGCATCCTTTGATAAGCCCATCAAAACAGAGGAGAACAAAGACATTAAAAGCTCAAGTCATTTAAATAAAATCAATAAACTAACAGATGCAGGCCTGCATAAAACGGTGCTGTTGTGAAGCCGTCACTACTGACCAGGAAGGTAATATGTGCTCATTCTTCCAGCTTTACATGGAGCTCATTCTGAACTGGCTTCCTGATTAACTTGTGCAATAATAGCCATTGAAGTGAAATCACAAAAATGAAATTTCAACATTCAGCTCTTTGCTTTACTGCCTATTATGTATAATTGCTCCAAGGACACTAAAGTACAAGCTGATGATGTCGGCGTGTCATGTGACTGGAGTCAGAGATTGTTTGTAATTCCTAGCCAGTATGGCAGTAATAAATTATGATATAAATGCCCATATTCTGCACACTGTCTGTCTTTCTCTCTCTGTATGTGTGCATCTGAGTGTCTATATAAATAGCGCAATATTTAGCGCCTGGTCAAATATAGTTATTCAACAAACCTTGGCTCTCTGAAACTTAATGTGGCAAATGAGAAGTAAACACACAAGGCTGACAAATTCACACGCGCATGTCCACATTTGCATCTTAGTAGCAGTTTAAAAGCTCTTTGGACGTTATCGCTTAACTGGCTCTAGGATGCCGATTAGCTGCAGGCGTCTTTCTCATCTCGGGTGGAGCTGTCGCTAAAGCGACTCTCACCGCGGACACTGGACTAACAAACGCATCAGCTCTGTCACTCCCTACTTCCCATGTTTTTGCTGCAAAAGGTCAGTGAGGCTGAGGATAATCACAGAGGGCGATGATATCATTACGGCTGGGTTATGCCAGATCGTCGGCAAATGCTAGGTCTCAGAGGAACCCGGCCACCAAAGGTCCAACAGGAGTGCTCATTCGACGCGTCTGTTGGATTCATATACTTTTGTGGGGCCCTGATCCTAGAATACTATTATTAAAGTGTGCCAAATGCTTTAAAAATGCTTAAAATGCTACCCACATATGAGCAACCTGTGAAATCTAACATCTTATTAACACTTCCTGGAAAATCACTGGGAGTCTAAACGTGGTGTACTTATTATTAACAAAATAGAAGATTTTACAATATATCAGTTAGTCACCATGCTTATTTCATGCATATATCATACATATATTTCACTTCCACTTATCATATATCCAATTAATTTAATATTTTGAAGGTGGATTACCGAATACGGCACTTGGGGGCGGGCAGGTGATGTAGTGGCTAGGGACACAACCGCTGAGGTACCCTGAGCAAGGTACCGTCCCCAAGCACTGCTCCCCGGGCGCTCGCGTAGCTGCCCCCTGCTGTGCCACAATGTCACATGGCTTAAAAGCAGAGGACGCATTTCGTTGTTGCGTGCTGTGGTGCGTCAACAATGACTATTATTCACCTTCACAACCTGATTCATTATGCCCACGAGAAGTCAAATATTTCTCTTTTTCCCAAATAGTGGCAGGAGGCCTGGAGCCCTGCCTGGGAGTCACGGCTTGCTGCAGGAGCATCAAAGCAAACACACTGTCTTGCTGCAGTCCTTATTTTTCTGCATCACCACTGCAATTTGATTTAAAAAAGATCAATGGAAATATCTTGCGAGAGTAATGGCTGCACTTTAGGTGCGCTTGAGGGATTCGCGTTTGTGGGCGTTCGGTTCACTCGGACTGATCCCATTAAAGGCGAGCTTTGTCCCTAATCTCTGATTCAGAAACTCGCGGCTTAATGGAGGTTATGCATTCTCAATAGATGGCAGTGCAGTTCCTCTGTATGTCTCTACTTACCAGCCACAGTGAAAAGTCCTAATACTGACCGGTTCATTTCAAGAATGTATGTTGTATTTAGGGGTCCCCAACTGATTACGGAGCCTATTCGTTACAGGAAATGCATGAAGGCGTCTTCAATCACATGACCCCCGACAGAATAGAGCCAGGAAAAACCTTGGTAGGGTATTATTTTAGTCTTTATATGTCCTCTGTTTTGATGAACGTAGATTAGAAACATGGGTCCTTATATAAGAGATGTCACGTTAGAGATTAAATATGTACCAACTGCCCGGAGAAGTTGTCAGCCTGCAAATCAGTGCGTAATGCAAATAGGTGACTGTATAGCTTACATGTTATTCCTTCTGCTGTGGTGGTGCAGTGGTTACCATTGTTCCCTCATATCTCTGGGACCTGGGTTCGAGTCTCTGCCATGACTACATGCATGCTCTCATCGCAAGGTTTCCCTTAATTATGCAAGGAAGTTGATAGTGAGGTGTGTACCTTATAATCAACACCTCCCTGAACTTCAGTGGAGAAGAGACTTCGAAGACACTAGAAAATAATGCTTTAACTGCACCCTCAAAATGCATGCATTATTCATTATAGTACATCCAATGCACCTATAACGCATTTAAAATGCATGTATAGAACACTCATAAGCAGCATGTCAGTGTACCTTATTATCCTAACTTACCATAAATATACATTTAAGCAACATTATATGGTTGAAGTGTTTATTATTAACATATAATGTTTGTTAGTAATGCACATTAAAGCTGTTAAGGTATGTTAGGATGTTAAGACGTACTTACATGCTGCTTAAGGGTTGTGAAGGTGCAGTTAATGTAAAGCGTTACCCATTTAAGTGAGGTACCAAGATTGGAAGCGAAACGCTGCAAAATCAGCTTCAGGTAAAGACCATCATTACCACCACAATGGCTAAGTAGAGGCTGCACAGGAAAGGTTATAGGGCAATGAATTTGGGACCCTGAGTACTCCCATCTACATGCAAAATAACAAGCAGGATGTCAATGCAACACAAAAGCCCACACCATTCAGTGTGCTCCTCTCCTCTGGCTTGGCGAATATGTATCCCTGGAAAGCAGCACACTTAGCGTAGCTCAACAAGCCACTCGGTGACCCGCCCAGGGTGATATGTCACGTGGCGGATCTGCTGATGACCAGGGCACCGCTGGCCACCTTTAAATTACTCATGACAGAACATTAAATGCAGATTGAGCAGATGCAGCTAAGCACTCCTAGCAGCCTCCATTGATCACAGGGGAGAAGCCTGTATCGTCTCGCCTCCCACAGTCGCTGGTGGCCAAGGAAAGTGGGCGGCTGAAGTGCTTCGGTCCCTCGGGGATCACCGCTGTTGTTAGGAACTGGAAAAATTGGCAAAGAGGAGAACGCTGCAGACTGACTCGCCCATGTACCAGTCGGGTCAAATTTCAGAAGGAGCCACCGCAGCTACCAGGTCCAACAGCAAACCCCAGGAGGCAGTGCAAGCTGGGTGACCAAGAAATGACCCCCCGTTTGCTCGGACTGCGCCCCAAGTCTGTCTGGGGACAGGCCACCTGGGACGGAGTGGCGCCCTTTGGGTGACCTGTCACTGCCCTCGTCCGTACCAGCTCCACCACAGCTGTGAAAACATGGAGGTTGGGATGCAACACACACCTCCCTGGAAACGGTTGCCAGGCAGCCGAGACGTGTGGCCACTGCAACGCGCTGCTCATCCGGGGCTCGGTCGCAAATTCTGGCTCATGACAGCATCCTGGGACTGGGCCTGACTGCGGGCAACACCTGCCATCTGACTCCTCTTTGCGGTTCCTCTGAGTGACTGGGGAGAAGTGCCTGGTCAGGCCAGTGACCTGCACGGTGCAGCCCGCTCAGACCAGGGGGAATCCTGCTTTCATGGCTGCCCAAGTAAGAAGGATGAGCCCTTCTGGTTGAATGCCGTGACCCGTTCGGATGACTTCCAAACGCTTGACCTGAGACGGCCTTCGGCATCGGCAGTTCGCCTTCATGCTGTTCGGCCTCTGTAAGGGCCTCCCTGGCTTTAAGCACCATACAGAGTGTGCCTCTAAGCCGGCTGCTGCGGCCTGTGCTGTGATCCTGGATGACATTTCCGGTGTGAGTGGTGGCTTTCGATGCAGTTCTAGACCACCTGCAAATAGTGACGCAGAAAATCCAGCAGGCCCTGCGGTGTGACATCAGATCCAGCCAAGCTCAAGCCTGTGGCCAATGCTGATCGGGAAAATGTGCACCTTCCTGAGCCCGGTCACATATTAACACCCATTAATCAAGGGTTTCATCCTCTCACTGCCCTCCGTGGCTAACCCAGGTCTCTAGCGGCCAGGACAGAGAGATGAAGCCTTCCGTCAGCTCTGCCAAGACTTACCCCGAGCGCCCGTGCTGTGCCTGCCCCCTGTCAGCACCTCATTCACCCCGAACACGAATGCCAGCCCTGATGACAGCGGGACATCGCCGTGACGGGACTCCAGGAGGGTGCACAAACGTGCCGTTAAATCCGCCTGGCACAGTCCTGGCTGAAGAGGAGACGGTTCAGCATTTTCAGCCAAGGCTGTACAGCTGGTCCATGTAAACCACACATCATTCCTCACTACAGTGGCCTCAGTGGCTGCCTGTCAGCTGCAGTGCATTGTGGGTGGGTTGTGTAAGCAAGCGATTATATCCATGGGCACTCTGCTTTGACAAAAAGGGGCCCATGGTCGACTTCATCTTATTAGTTCTCTCTCTCTTTCTGTGTACTTGTGAGTATTCTGTTTGTTTAAGGTCTAGGATCAGGTGGCCAGCCAGCGGCATGCATAAACCACTAGGCCTTCTGGGAGACCAGGATGGTGCACCTGAGTGACACGGCATTTCTCTTCAGGGGCTTTGGGGTTGGGCTGTTAGAGTGAGCCGATTAGATTAGCACTTGTTAAATAAAGGATTTGTTTTAGTTTGTTTTCGGGGGGGGGGGGGGGGGGGGGGGGTTGGGCTGTCGTGCGGGGGGTGAGTGGGGGTTGTCCGGGGGGGGGGGGGGGGGGTGCGAGGGTGCGATGTGGGCATGGTA
>JAODKM010000016.1:2913621-2934911 GCA_026780845.1 Petrocephalus sullivani | reverse complement strand
GGTGGGGGGGGGAAGGAGGGCTTTGGTGTGGTTGCGGGTTGTGGGGGGTGGGGGGGGGGGGGTGGGGGGGGGCGGGATTGCGATCACGAGACTGGTGACGAGTCTTCCCTCGCAACAAACACCTCTGCATCTTTGTCTCAAGCGTGGATGCATTTCGCTTTAGTCTAATCAAAGCTAATCGGGGTTTCTAAAAATATGCGGGCTAAAATACAACTCGTGATAGCACATGACTTGCGGCAGCTATGGCTCTTACTGGTGGCAGGTGTTCCTGTTAGGTAATCAGGTGTCGACTGCCAGCTATACCCTCCAAAGTCAGGCATCGGCATTCAGAGGAGCTTCTCTTGGACTTCTTGAGAAGGAGCCAGATTCTTATCGGGAGCATTTAAGCCTGGAGTGCATCTGGCACGAGGCGTTAGCACCCATCCGCGTAAATATATGGGCTTCTGTATGAAATATGAGAGGCCAGAAGCTCCGAGGGGGAGTGATATCGTAAGCAGTCAGTTAAGGCAGGAGGACGTGAAAGCTATGTCTCCTGGAGTCTCATTACAACTAGAACAGCAACGTTAAAGGATGATAAAGATTAATTCAGGTCGTGACACCAAACTCTGGGAGGTCCAGAACTTGGGCCGAGTGAGGAAGATTTTTGACAAGCCCTAATGATTTCCTTACAGCTCGAACGTTTCCTGCTGTGACTTTTATAGTTTTCAAATGATTTTTTTTGTCCGTGTGTCAACTAGGGACAGAAGTGCTTGGCTGTCGCCACGGAAACATATCAGCCCGTCCCTTGCTGGGTTAGGGCTCTGTCGGAGAGGTGGCTGGCACCCACCCACGCAGCGATGTGCTAACTGTCATCTTGGGGATGGTGGTTCTTCATTCATAAGGAGGCTAGCCACATCCCGATAAGGTCACCTCAGAATCCCAGAAGTACTGGCCGGTGGAAATGGGCCGGGAGACACGACCAAAATGCAGATCTCCGAATTACTCTGGGAGCTGCCCCGGAATCAATGCCAGTGACCGTGTGCAGGGTGACACCCGTCCCGAAAGACCGCTGAGCTCCCCGTCCCGTGTCCGTGTTAAGAATGAGTAAAACAGGGATTTTTGAACATAGACAATACAACAAATAAAAAACCGAAGTCCAGTTCTATTTTCCAGATGATTCTCTGCTCACTCGTCCTCATAAATGTCATTCGCCATGTGAGATATTTCACTTGTTCAGGAAAAGGAGCATCTAGATGCGACTGATGGCCACCATGAGTTCTACTTCCTCGAAATACGCAGGCAGCTTCTGTTCATGCACGTATCGCACCGGAAAACCTAGAGTTAATCATTTTTCAATTTTGAGGAAAAAAAATTATGCAATATTTCAGAAAGGAAAGGAGCAATTTGTTTTCAGGCTAAAATAGGTGCCATGTATAGTGTTTCTGTTTATGTGTTTAAAAACCATGTATAGCATTTCTGTTTAAGTGTTTATATGAATATATACTTTGTGTACATAATTTCACCAGATTATTATGCGGCTCATTTTCACCTAAATCTTAATATATATGTCTTACCCTCAACCGGCAGTCCATTATACATTGCTATAATATTTTAAATTGACTAAACATAAATAATATACAGGACATGGAATTACTGCACCTGCACTTCATTTGCATATTGCGAGAGCTGATATATTTTTTTTTACGGGTTGCCTGCATTTCGGCTTAAGCATACGAACCACTGTTCCTCGCTGGCCCGTGATTGGCAGGCTGCCTCCCCGAAGACAGCAGTTGTCTCGTTGGCTTGTGATTGACGATCCGCCGTTGACACTCTCACTGAGCTCTGTTGACTGTGACCAGATTAGACAATCTGGAATAGCCTGCATATTTCACAAGGAAGTGCTCCTGGAGCGGCAAGCTCCCATTCCATACTTAGGTCCCCTCTCCCCGCACCTGATTTAATGTATGTGTTAAATTTTTCTGCAAAGTTTATTTTAGCAATGCAAGTGCAGGGCCGGGGATACCTGTCTTGAAGACAGCTCTATAGTATATAAGTACACTGGGGCCTTACACACCGGCGCAGTCCTTGCTATCGTATTCGTGCTTGGCACGAATATTACATCTTGTGGTTACTGGAGTCCGGTCACTCCTTGGCACTTCTTTGTTTTTGATTTTGCAAAAGGAAAAGTTAATCAAAATCCTAATTTGCTGGCTTGACATTTAGCTTTGTGCGGCACGCTGACGAGTAACATTTTTAATAGTGATTTTATCGATTTTACATTGAGGTCTTCATCCCTCAACTGGCCAAATTAAAACGATATTTCGGCCGCTGCCGTCCCGATGTGACTTTGATGCGCTAGAGCCGCATGACAAGACGGGCGACGGATCCAGCTGCGTGTTCCTTCGCGTAATTGCACCAGGAATGTAAATCTACCTCATTTAGATGGCAAAATAGTGCCCTTTCATGCTGTTTTTCCTCAAGAGGGACGGCGTCCTCATTCCGTCAGCGTGCGAGAGGCCTGAAGAGGAACGGGGAAAAGTCATCCTCTCAACTTGATAAACGCACAGAAATCAGCCTGCATTTCGTTACGCATGGCACGGCTTTTCTTAATCAGCGAACAAACAATCAGTGGATTTCATGTTCCTAGCGACAGAGGCAACACCCCCCGCGGTGCGAGACGCTCATTTAAAAAGGCTAAAAACAAGTTAGCAAGTGCCGGACTGTAATGTGCTCGCCAGATGGATCTTAGCACAGGTTGCACATTTAAACCTTTTCCTCCCTCTTTGTCTCTCTCTGACTGCCGCTTGCTGGTAATTATAGTTTGTGTGCGTCAGGCTTCCACACGGGCCTGCCTCCAAGGCCGGTGCAGAACTTTCCATCGCCAAGCGAGCCATCAGCGGATTTTTTTCAACGAAACTGAAGGTTTGCTAAGGAAGCCTCCCTTGTGTGCTGGGGTAAATTTTGCCAGAAAAAAAGGGGACGTAGTTACCGCAGACGGCTTGAAACGGTGGGTTTAGCCACGTGGCATGTGTCGCAATTAGCTAGCGTTCCGTTCCGCAAGTTCGAAAAAGTAAACTTGTGAAGTCGGCCTGAGGTTCGGCAGGGGCCCGCGTTTCCCGAGCCCTTTATGTGCGCGCACGCCGGTTAGTTTCCGGGATGTAGCTCCTGACCCGTTTGACTCCTCCGAATCGCAGAACATTTCAGCCCCAGCTGTCAGCAATTTCGCAACAGATGTTCAGAAAGGCCGTCAAATCAATTATGGAAATTCTAAAATATGCAAATAGGAAAAAAAAAATTACAGGCAAAGATGTCCATTTTAAATTATTTGCGTGCTCCACTTGGGAGTTACTCAGTCTATCAAAGCACAAAAAAGATTCTGAGCACTTAAGTTACATTTTTATAAGCTAATACGAATATCACACTTTAGTGCCATTAAAGGTGGTTACTGAAAACAATCGGATGTCCGTGTTATTTTTTTTTCCGATATAGATGAACTGAACACAGACGGCATTCCCACCAAAGTGACCATTACAACACTCAGCGGAAACATTTCATATTTGTCAAATTACGACCGATTATGAGGCGGTCTCCTGTGATCGTGGGGCCTGATGCCGTCATGTTACGAAATAGCTCACCTGCTTCAGGTACGAAGCTGTCCCGCGCCATCTGCTTTGCAATTCTGCTATATCTGACAAGATGCAGTTAATAGTCGAATATTGTTGTTTGGGAGAAAATTATATATCCAGACAAAAACAAGCAATTTGCATCTCCGGGTTCACGGAGAGCTGGGCTTTCCATTACCGTAGGCCCCTACTGTGCTAAATTTGTTTGATTAAAATCATTAAACCATAGCAATATTCTATAGAAGCAAATTAAACTGTGATTACTCACATAATGCATGACTGGATCTCTAAAAAACAAGGTCTCTAGTTTCCTTATTTACCCTCAGTAATTACATGCTTAGAAAAGCCAGTTTTGTGTCACAATTTGTACGTCTGATATTAAACGTTCCTTTCTATTACTGAGATGTAACACTGACGATTAACACTAAACACCGACTGTTTCAAAGGCCGGCTCAGGATGTAGTCAGGTTCCCACCCGAAAAGAGGACTGTGGTTACAGTAGATGCAAAACTTCTTAGGAGATTTGTGGAGACAATGCTGTTCTCACAGACGCGACAAAGGCCAAGACGGAGATGCCCTAACCGCTGGAATATATTTAAGCCAGCGTTTGAAACCACAGCAGAAAACTGGAAGCAAAATGTACCGTATCTTGGCGCATAAACAACAAATAACTATATTTATCTCTTTTTCTGCATTTCCCACGTGTCGTTCAAGCTCTTCATCCAGCTGCAGAACCTTTATACTCGAGCTACATAGACAACGCACTCTGCGATCGAGGGAAGTACGTCACACCTATTCATCCCTCCATGGCGCATTACAGACACAAAATCATAATGATTAAAAAAGTACTGCAGGGTCGATCTATTTAGAGCAAGCAGCCTAATGCTCTGCTGATAATTGGAGTGTGCAACGTGAATACAGATGCTTGTGCCATCGAGCGAAAGGCACATCTAAACTCAACTTTATATAAATGAAAAAAACAAGCATACAGCAACGTAAACTGTAATTTACTCCACACAACAGTAAAGCCTAATGTGCTTCATTTCAGAAGTGCAGCAGTGGAAATTCAGCAGCTGGTTCTCGCAATTACATAGGAAGGAGCCGTCTCCAGCAGGAGTTGCCGGGGGAAGGTGGCACCAGTATGGGAAAAGAAGTGAGGAGGAAAAGCGAGGCTTTCACAAGCAGCTAAGGTATCCCAGCCAGGCATTTTTGGCTGAGATCTACCAGATCAAAAAAATGTTGCACATTTTTCTTTTCCCAAAATGCAGGGACGTCGTATCGAGTGTGCTACCAGGCAGAACACCCACTCAAAGCAGAAATGGAATCGAGGTGATATCCAAATGTGTCTTGACCGAGTTTTCCTGTCGTACATAAGCCTGCTTTGTCATACTGTCTTTATCCTGTTAGTCAGGGATCCACGGACTTCTCCGTTTATGACTCTATCTCCTGTTATAACAGCCACGGACCTCACAAGCTCATCATTCATAAGCTGTCTGCTTCATGGTCCTTGTCACCAGTGAGCGATGGGGAACCTCATGCCAGTTCCTATGATTAGCTGCCGGGCGGAGGGCCCAGTTCCTGGCATTTCCATCTGCGGGGCATGGCCAAGCTGTCAGGG
Organism: Petrocephalus sullivani; assembly: GCA_026780845.1. Taxonomy (NCBI): domain Eukaryota; kingdom Metazoa; phylum Chordata; class Actinopteri; order Osteoglossiformes; family Mormyridae; genus Petrocephalus; species Petrocephalus sullivani. The sequence goes on along the minus strand of JAODKM010000016.1, from coordinate 2,929,691 downwards.
AGCCGCACCTGATCTCCTCTGCCCCAGTGGTAGAGCGGGAGGCATCAAAATGTCCTCTGGCGAGGTCCGTCCACGACCGAGCATGCTGTAGGCCATCCGGATTGGTGCACCGGTGGAGTACCTTGTCTACTCGGGAAGACTCACGCCCGGAGTTGGGGAGAGAGCGCCTGAGCACTAGTCTGACGAATGCGCTCTGACAGAAGAAGTCCGTGTTTCGATGCGGGTGATTTTTTTTTTTACGTCCATCGTAAAAAAATAAAAAATAAAAAAAAGTGTCAGTGTCTAGCGACACATCAGAGCCTGCTGGCAATATATTCGTCCGAGTCACATGGTCCCGGTGCCTCTAGTTATGTGCTTGAAGCATATAATGAGAGAAAACTACTATTTCCACCTAATGCAACACGAAACAAAGGTTTACGAAACCTTAGTACCTGACCACTGTGGAGCCGGCTGTTCCTTAAGGCAGAATTATGTTTTTACACCTAAAAGTTCACACTTATTTCGGGGAGTTCCTGGGAGTGTACGTTGGCACCTTCCGGGAGACGCACCCCCTCAATCACAGGTGGCTTTTGTATCTGGGCGCCCACCCACTGAAAGTTATATAACAGAAGACAGTTTTGCTTCTATATTTATAAATGGCCTGTTATGTATGCATAAATTCAGGAAGCCTTAAATAGTAAAAATTAACCTACTGGTGCTGTTCCAACTGAGAAGATTACTGAAGTCATAGTTCACACCATGCAGCGTAATCCTAAAGGGATTTCCATGTATTTTTTATATATTTGTATTTTTAGTCATTATCCACAATAAATTGGTCAGCTCTAGATTTTTCTGTTAAAATGTTATATTTGAGTATAATTGTGCTAATGAGGCTGGTCTGTGGCTCAGAGCGTTAAGTGTCTGAATTGGAAGGTTGCCGGTTCAAATCCTGTGGTCAGCGGAGTGACGTCACTATAGAGCCCTTGAGCAAGGCTCCTGATTGCCCCAGGGAGTGTCTGACCCGGCTTTGTTCATTGTACATTTTTCGGGGGGTAAAAGTGTATGCTAAATGCACTGTAGACACCGGAACAGAAAAACTCTGTCTCGCTGAACAATCCTGTCAGAACCCTTATCATCCTGGCGAAGTTTCCGAACCGAACCTGCAGGTTGCGATGATACACCTTAATGCCCCTTCGATCGATCCCTCGGTGCCTCTTTAATTACAATTCATGTCAGCTCCAATAGATGGCAGCATAGCTTTGATGTTGCACCTGAACAGGTACATTGCCTGCGGTAATTTTCTACTTCATTACAAACTTTAATGTAAAGTGATTTTCCCTATGAACTGTATTGTGCATACAAGTTAATAATATCCCACTCTCTAGAGCTGTGAATACATGGGCTGGCTATGCCAAAATGGAAATTAACCCAGTAAATAAGTAATTTAAAAACCATTACCTTAGCGCAATTAGAGAAACTGAAACTATACAGACAAAACAAACAAACACAAGCATGTGAGCAAACAAATGATTACAAACGAAAAAGTTACAGACCTGGCGTTAGTATGCAGCATATTCCTTTAAAAAGTACTCGGAAACATACTTTAACATTTTATTTATTTGAAAATTCACTCCACCGCAATAAATGATTTATATTCAATATGCATTATCTCTGTGCATCTGCATTACCTGAAGATTTATGTGTCATTAGTAAATTGACAGATTTGGCTACCTATAAACTCAGGCAGGCTGATATATAAAAACAACAAAGATTTGCGCGCGATAGTCCTTGAATACACAGTATTTTCCCCTAATTTAGCCCTAGTTTTCTCTCACAATTTAGTCATATCCAATTTGTCATCTAGGCTCGGCTGCCCAGCAGTGGCGAGGCGCGCCAGCATCCAGTCAGCGGTTGGCAGAGGCTCCTTCCCTGCGCGTCCCCGTGCGCGTGATCGCCGGGCTGCGGGGACGCGCAGGGGAGTGTCTGCAGCCGCACCTCGATGCGGCTCAGAATCGGCGTGATCCGGGGTCCGTCTGCGTCAGGGCAGGGTGCGCCTTGGCTCTCGCTTGGGAGTCCCAACGCGTAGTCATTTTCTAATAATCGTATTAAATGGTAATGTCGTTATTTTTCCAGACAAGCGAAGAAGAAAATTAGCGAAAGAGAAACGCTTGAGCGGACCGCGATTCTTACGTAAACAGCTAGAATGTGTTTCATTTACAGCTCCTGCTTGCTCTGCCTCGTTAACCGAATCCGAGCACCTAAAACGCAGCTAATGCTGTTAGCTGTTGGCTTGTTAACACGAAAATGTTTCAGTAAAATGATGCTTTGCTCTTCAATTGTGTGTGAAAGAGCAGGTTTGGATGCCTCTGCTAGTGCTCGGATGGTCACTGGTTCAGATCCCAGGGTCCAGAGACTGATTTCATCACAGGGCCCTAAAATAAGGCATTTTAACACGCCCCCCGCCCCTCTCAAAATTTACATCACTTTGAATGAAAGTAAATAAAATGTTTCAAATCCACTACAAACAAGATCTCTACCTCACAGCTGCATGTTGGTTAATATCTGATTGCGTCCACAGGGCCTCCTGTGTTCAGTGACGAGTTTGCATGCTTTAAGACCACGCAAAGCTCCAATCAGCCGAGCCCAATAGCTTTTGACAGTGAAGTGTAGATTATGTTAAGCAGGAGAAACAGGAACAACTTTGCTTAGCAGACCAAAACTGAGTTCCTTGTTTAAACGGCATCTTTAAGCAGAGGCCATGGTAAACTTGGCCGTATGCTGCATGCAGTCTTTCCTAACCTGTCATGGATGAAATTGAAGGCCCGTTGTTCAGATTTTATTTGACCTTCACACTCAGCTAGGGGGCGCTCAGATCGGCTGATGTCTGAGATGGAGAGCGAGGGAGCGTGATGCTTCTAGTAGTCTAGCCCGCAGGTCAAGCACCATACATCTAAAATGGACCACCGGCCTACACCATGTACTTTCTCCCGCAGAATACACCACATTTTTTACAGATTCCATCCATTTTCCATTCCTCCTTCTCTTATGCAGGGTTACGGGGGTCCAGAGCCTATCCTGTAGCTATGGGCACAAAGCAGGGAATAACCCAGGGCGGGGTGCCAGCCCATCGCAGGGCACACACAATATTCACAAACACATTCACACCTAAGGGCAATCTGGCACCTCCAATTCATCTTAGCATGTTTTTGGACTGTGGGGGGCAGGGGGGCATCCTGAGTTCAATGTGTCCCTGGTTCAACAAGGGAGGGGCTTGTGTTTCCCTACCGCAACCAATCACAGTCTTCGTTGTATGACATCACCACATTGGTCTGTTTTTTTTCCTCATTTGCAAACTGAGGGCTAACAGAGCCGTGTGTGGCTCAGCGGACTAAGCCTCTGTGCTTAAGAGGAGAAGGTTATTGGCTCAGTTCTTCTTCTTCTTCTTATTGTTGTTGTTATTATCATTATTACTATTTTATCCATGAAATAAAGACGCACCTTTACATTGTTCCAAACAGCCTTCGCAGGTAAGCATATTCCTGTGGTTTGCAGTTGATATGTCCCTTTCGGAAAGGAACACACTAAAAAACAGTTACTGTAGGACTCTGTGCACCTTGTAGCGTAACAGAAAACACTGGTTTTAATTAATCTGGTGATGTCATACGGCGAATACTGTGATTGGTTACGAGGAAAGGAAGTGAAACACGGGGACACATCACACTGGCCAGAATCAGGACATGCAAACTCCGCTCACACAGACCCAGGGCACAGACCATGACCCCCCCGCTTTTACTCACTCCCTTTTCATAATTACTTAATTACTCCATGGTCACAAAATAATTGAGGCTGGGGGTTTGACCCTGTGCTGGCCTTCCAGCAGTTATTTTTATTGTTGCTATTCAAGGTTGTAGTTATTAATGAGTGTGAGTCTGTCTCTCTTTTATTCTCTACAGCATTTTATATGGTCATGTGGTTCCTGCAGACGAAGACCACGGAAATGTCATCTAAGTTGGTCTTCAGTTATTGTGTCGCAATCACATGGAGATTCTTCTCCCAGTAGAACAACTCACCCGCTGCCCCCATGCGCGTAACTGGTTTGAACATTGGGGGGTTCAAGTCTTCACCCAACGAGGGGGAGACATGATTATTGGAGGGGGGTTACAACCACCCCCCCCCCCCCCTCTGTAATTTGCACTCATGACCTACCCAGACTGTTACCCTGTCTTTATTGATCTATTGGGTAATACTCTATATGACAGGAATTAAAAATGCGCTCATAACGCGCTGCAGTGCACAGCAATACATCATGTGCTTTAAGTTTAGATACCCACACACAACCTCTGCAATATGCAAGGGAGATACATAATAATAAGTGGTTTTTGATGGTTTTAAATTAAGTGTTAGCATTTATCCAGTTGAAAACGGTACCTGCTTCATCTATCAGCCATTTATCATGCATTCAAAGAACATCTTAAACCTTGAATCAGAAACAAATAATTGGGAGGTGCGTTTCCCTCCAGCAATTTTAAAGGCCGCTGACCCGTTCTGGAAGCACAATGAGCAGAGGTCAGGTTTCCGGCATTGTGGCAAGTACTCTGGCTGCTGAATTCCTGCGCTTTTTAATATGTGTGAGCGGGTCTCTTTTTTAGTAACTTTAAAGGTTTCCTAACCTCTTTTATCTCCTTTGTAAGACCTCTGTAAATCCTTGAATAAGAAATGAAAGTCTCTAAGGCCGTCTTCGTCCCCTGTCAAAGTGCTACTCACTGTCGCCGACATGCATTTGCAAGATCTTTGTTGTTGTTGTTGTTGGATTCATTTTTACATTTCCTCAAAAGTTTGGCCTATTAATGAGTAATCAATATCAGTGACCAATGATATGCTAAGGGAACCCGGTTTGTATTCTTTAAAATACCGTGAAAAGAAACAGTGAAAAAAGTTTATGACTTCTGAAGGGATGTAGTGCGTCTGGTAGCGTTAGTGAGCGAATGGTGTGCAGCCGGCTGCTTGTTATGACGGAGTTATGTTTTTGCACCTTAAAGTTCACGCTTATTTCAGGGAGGTCCTTGGAGTGTATACTGGCACCTTCCTCAATCACAGGTGGCTTTTGTATCTGCGATCAGAATAATTAAAAAGGCGGCTCTGAACCTGTAAAGCTTTTTTGGTAGTGATGGGCATCCTGACCCTAGAATTTCCTTGTGCCCCCCAGAAGTGCTCAGTAAAACATTTTCCCTTTTATTTTAATTCTGATTCATTCAAATTTAATAGTTTTTTTACATAATTTATTGGCTTTTGTACTTCGGTCATGATTGCTTCATTTTCACTTGTACACCCCTTGGCGTCACCTGCAGATACACACATTTCTTACACTTTTCATACTTGGCAAATAGAAGGTTTGTGATTCTGATTTAAAAAGAAAAACTGTAAAACAGATTAAAACTCTTTTCCCCTGAATGAGAAAGTATCGGATAGAGGAAGTATTGATGCCCCACCAAAGTCTCTGATTGTAATCGTCCTCTGCTCCCATCCAGCTATGCTGGTGTCTCTCTTTCATTATGTACCCGTCTGATCGTTCCTCTTTGGGCCAAATGTCTCCCTACAAGCGCGCTTTTGCTTTGTCATCTGTTTAAAGTGCAGACCTTCTATTTTCCCGGGGTCCCGACGGGGGCTGTACAGATGTGTTTTATCGTTATCACCTCCAAACAAAGCTGTGGGCCCCAAGGTTCTGTGGACCTCTTTGGGTCACGCCTAAATAGGCAAACCGCCGAGTGTTTGGTTTACTGATGGCTTGCATTTCCAACTGGGAATAAAAGACATTCTGGCTTTCTGAAATAAAAATAATGACAATATAAAAAAAGGAAATAATGTCCCATGGTTCTGGAATGGTGAAACCATTGATGTTGTTTTTCTGTGATTTTCCTGGAGGTGGAAGTTTTGCAGAGGGATGGGTGGGGCCCTGTGAATGTGCCGCCAAGGCCGATAACGACTTTTCAGGACATGATGTGAGATTGTGCACTAATCAGATGACATCAGGAGAATGTGTTTTTGGGAGGTATCGTCCTGTCACGTATACAGCAGTAGCTAATGTACCGCAAAACTGCTTATAGTGCAAGTAAGCAAAATTACAAATACAGTACGTTCGTTCAGAAAATTGTTATTACTCCAACAACAAAAATGTCGGCCGAGCTGCTAGCTGCTCTTGGCTGCCTACGTGCCAGATTATATAGTACAAGCCTAAGTGCAAGACGTCACAAACGAAAGCATGTTCAGGATGACAGACTTAAGCTCTGCACAAAGCAACGCATCAAGATCGACGTCTCGTAATCGCAACGGGGTTAAGTCTGCCCCACATTATGAAACGGCTTCTCCGAGAGGTTGATTGACAACACACGTCGCCGTCGAGATCCACCCCTTCTTGTACGGCATGCTGGTGCAGGACAGGAGTGGTGCCGTCTCCGATTACACACCCCCTTACCGGTTCTGGTGGCTCATAGACACAAATGGAGGCAGCGTCTGACCTCACAGCGATGCCCATCCATCTTGGAAGCGAGGGGAAGCTTCACAGATGTTGCTTCTTCATTATTCAGAAAGCCGGGGATTTCTTTACCTGAAATAATATCCAAACGCATGCGTGCGGAGCATTAAAGTCAATCTGTTGCTGTAAATGTGTCACTTCAGAAGACTGAATTTGGGCTTCTGGTTAAAATAGAGCAGGGGGACAGCTGTAGAGTCGAGTCATTCCCTCTGAGTGGCGAATGTTAGTGCCGGGCTTAGGGGAGAGCGCCTCTAAGCTTTGGTTAGTGTTAGTGCGTGACTGTGGAAGGGTGCCGCCTTTAATGTCTGCAAATGAATTTTATGCATGGGATTTGTTGAAGCCTTTATGGAAATTACACTGGATCGTTGGAGCTGAAACTGGTGCGTATGCAGAACTGAGCACGTGCGACTTTACATCCATTCGTCTGATGAAACTTGGTCACCTCACGTTGCGTTTGACAAGCCCAGATTGCAACATTAATAATATCCAGTGACTTCTCTCCATGAAGGAACATTCAGATTCTCAGACTCGACACATAAATGATTGAATGTCACATTCATAAGTAAACATAAAATAAAACACGAAACCGCTGTTCTTGAGCACCGATCCTTCATTTTGACACCCGATCTTAATTGATGAAGTCACTCGTTTACTGTTGAATTACGTCCAAATATAACCATTTGGTATGTTTCTCTAGGGATTGATGACAAGTTTATAACTGGGAAAGTCACTGTGGATATGCATGCAAAACTATCATTGTGACGTTTTCTTCAAATGTGGACATTTGTATGCCAGTCTCTGTTTCTGTCATGAAACACAAACATTGCAATTAAGCACAACACTGCTCCGATGGATTTTATTTTTAAGTTGATGTTCCTTTACACCATGGCGCTGCTAATCACTGAATACTGATGTTATGTCCTAATTTTAATTGTCAGAAGCATCAAACATTTAACTGACTGACATAAGCCCAAATTAGCTTGATACAAACGCCTCTTTTATTTTTTTAAATATTTTAATTAAGTTTGACACGTCTGCGAGTGCGTGGCTGTGGCAGATTGCGACACTCGGCTATTCGCATTTCTGCTCTGCTTTTAGTGATACACGCAGGATATTTTGAACATGCATGCAATATCCATGCGTGTTCGAGGCACTGCATATGTCCAGCAACATTTGCTGCTTTAAATCAACACTATTAACATGCAATTCTGCAAGACTGAAATACGTAACTAACGTGTGTCTGTCAGTGCATTCCAGCGGGGCAGGTTGTGTGACTCTGTTCCTTACAACTTTGTGTCCATGACCAGAAGGTTGCCAGTTCAAATCCCAGGGTCAGTGGAGTGATGTCACCATTGGACCCTCAAGCATAGCCCTTAACTCCAAATTGTTCCAGCAAATAGTTAACCCCGCTATCTCAAAAATGTATGTCACTCAGAATAAAAGCTACAAAATAAATAAAAATGCAGTCATTCCAGAGTCGAAAACACCAATGAAAACTGGACAGCCATTCATGCCGCCTACGCCCTCCCTGACCTGTTTGGAGGTGTTAAAAATACTATTAGCATGGCTTGGACATTGTGGTTATGGCCCTGATTATTAGCACCCTTTAGCGTGCCCGAACGCTAAGCCTTGTCTGTCCAGCAACTGCCAATAAGATGCCGGGGCAGGCTAAGCAGCAGCTGTCCTCACCTCATCACACCTGTGTCCAAAAGCACAGAGACGCTAACAGATGTCTGGCTCTTCTGTCAAAGAGGTGTCATCACCGTGGATGTGGCTTTGAGGTGCAAGGGGCCTCCTGCTCTCACCCCATACTCCAAGTATAGCTGCCTGTCAGTGTCCTGGTTTTATGCAGTTTTTGTGGAGGGGTACGACTAGACAAACATTTTATTGGTTATTAATTATTAACTGGCATCCTGTTCAGGGTGTTCCCTGCCTGGTGCCCTGTGTTCCCTGGCTTTTTTTCCTTGATTGCTCTGACCCTACACAGGCAATCCCCGGGTTGAGAAATGTCCAACTTACGGGCAACTCGTACTCACGAGAGCCGACGATATTAAGAAACTGAGTTAAATACAATGGTTTATAATACAGGAACACAACTACTATGTCGTAACAGTCATGAAAACATTGTGGCTTGAGGTACAGTATAGTTCTGTATATAGTTTTATTATTACGGTATCGTTATTACTATACACTGAATTATTGTGTTTAAGATGTTTTACTGTACTTGGAAGTGTCTCTTAAGTGTTTTATATGCCTAACAAGGTAAAATACTTACAATAAACTAAGATAAACATCAGGATCGCCCAAATTAGTCAGTTGGCTGGTGTGAGATTTTTAATTCGAGATAAGTCTGCACACACATGCACACGCATGTAAGAGTTAGGGATTGCAAACGGCCCCAGTGCTTTTGATGCAGTTAATTTGAGGTTTATAATGGAATAATATAGATTTGCTGTAAGATTTCTTGGGTGAGTATGAGAGTCTTAAAGATTGAGTGTCAAACTAGTGGCATAAGTGATGCTAAATGAGAGCCATGTATACCTGTTCTCACTTACCTACAAAATCTACTTAAAGACAGACTTAGGGAACTGATCTAGTCCGTAACCTGGGAACTGCCCGTAAAGTAGGATTTTCAGTCTAGTTCCTGCATCTGAAATCCATTTAATAACCCGGTGTTCTGTAAATGTTTCCTGCATGTTAAATAATATGTACATGTATTTGTTGAAGGTGCGTCACGTGCACATGTAATGTTTAACGCATTATCAGCTTCGACCAGAAATCCAGCTGATGCCTTATCTTAATTGCTTGTGTTTAAAATTTTCATCACTAGCGTGCTATATCTAAAAGTCTTATTATCTCTAATGAATTTGGTTCAGAGATAGGGCAGCTGGTAATTGGGAAATTGATGAAGTTATGAAGTAGCTAAACTTCTAAATAATAATAATAATAATAATAATAATAAGCTGCGTATAGTTGTAATTGATTAGCAAATACACATATTCATTATATATGAACGTTGTACATCAAATTATATGTAAAATAATTATGGTTTAATTAATAATTCTAACACGCCGTGTAATTCTAATACTTAATGATGACTCCGGAAGGTGGTGTCAGTTGGCCTATGTGTCGGACGTCTTTGTCATTAGATATGATTAGTTTGCACAGCTGAAGACGGCAGCTAATTAAAGCACTGCTCTCGCTCCGGGTGCTGGTGTCGCCTTTGCCGCACGTGGCTTAATGCAGTCTCTTCTTTACGGCGGCTTTTTTTTTAATCAGAAACCCTGCGCTGCGTCTGATCGGGCAGATCGGACCCGTCACTGCGTCTCGGTAGGGCTGATCCAGCGAGAGCTGCCATGATCCGCAGTTTGTGATGCCTGGGAGCCGGGATGCTCCGTCTGCCACACGGTCAGGATGGCACACGGGCTTCTGTCAAATATATAAATTCTTGCTATTCTGTGGTTTCTGATGTTCTGGGCGCGTTAAAAACAAGACAGAAATCATAAGAGCAAATCATTTATACCTTACTCTTGAAAATACAGGTCAGCAAATGATGTTCAGGGGGTGTTTCTCTATCACACTCATGCACAGTCACAGACGGGCAAACACACACATACACACCCGCACACACACACATGCACACACCAGAGAATGTGCCCGGAGCGGAGCGGTTTGTTAAGGCTGGAGCGGTCGCTCTGTTTCGCTCCAATTTCGCTCCGATACCGCTCGTGTGGCGTGCCCGACGGAGTTGTAATATTCGATTCCTTTTTAGAATTCGACTCGCTCTGAGTCACTCACTAATCTTATCCGGCCGTGCGACTCACTCGAGTCACTTGAGTCAGTATTGCCAAATCGCCAGATGAAACGTTTGTTTTTCATAGAAGAAAGTATACGCGGCTTGTGATGAGAATGAATGCACTTTGAAATAAATACATTAATTAAACTAAACGTTACAAATAACACTGTTACAAATCTCACTGTTAAAGAAGTCTAATCAGTGACCAGTGTGTGTCTGTGTTGCGCTACGCCAGGTCTAAATCCCCTTTCGGCCGTATGGTTCCGGCTGTAGAGGAAGGTAACCGGTGGATTCACTCATGACTGTGTGTGATCACAGTGACGGAACTAGACTTTTATACTTGGGGTGGCCAGATAGGTGACCAAGGCTATTTCAAAGGGCGCACAGACTCTGACAAAGAATGTGCTTCTCGAACAATTAATTGCAATCGGGAGTCTGTAAATGTCGAAATATTTTCATAAAGTCAATCATCTGGGGTGGCACCTGGGGTGTCCAATTAGATTTCAGGGGGGTCCAGTGCTACCCCGGCCTCCCCTCTGGCTCCGCCCCTGGATCCGGGCCGTATGCAATTTTTAGCAGCTATAATTGCAGCTATATGGCTGATCTTGTAATGAGTTTGAAATAATTATAAGAGGTATGTATGTGATGGGGTTTATAGTTTAGTCATGGTGTAGTTATGACTCGATAGATTCAGGTTAATAGAGACCTCAGATTCGTGACCTTTGAGTTATTTATTGGATCTGGGTGATTCACCCGGGTGAGTCGTGAATCGCCCAGTTCTAGTGTCCAAATCTACCCAGAATTCATCTGTACAATTATCAAGACTGTTACACAAATGGGCTGAGATGGAGTTTGCGAAATTTTTCACAAAGGTTTAAGGTGCCAGTTGTTAGGCATGCAGATTATTCCTCCCTCTTTTAAATTGAAGCGAGCGCAGAGCGTTTTGACTGGAGCGGGAGGAAGGAGCGTTATTGAGCGGAGCGGCTTAGTGCGAATTAAAGCGGAGGAGCAGGCAGAGCCAACAGCCTCGTGAGCGAGGAGCAGAAATTCTCACCCCTACCCAGCCCAAACCTTAACCATAAGTAACCAACCCAAGCACAGGGCTGCCGACTCTCATGCAATGAGCGTGAGACACACGCGTCTTCTCATGCCATACCGCCTACTTCTCACGCTGAAAATCTATGGGCGAGTTCTACTTCATGCCGCCGCCTAGAGCGCCCGCCCACCAACCCCAGTGACGGTGAACTTAACCTGTATCGTCCCCCACATCGGCCACACCCACCCCAAAATCTCACTCCAAGGTTTTTGGAAAAGTTGGCAACCCTGGAAGCATAAGGCAACCCAGGCATTTTTTTATTGCAGTCACAGATTTGTATACAATTGCGGTTATCCAGACGGGGACCTGAAGAAATGTCCCCAAAAGTAAGGATGTTTTAGGTTTCACCACACTGTGGGGACATTTTGGTCCCCAAATGTGATCTACATGTATGCAAACCCACAGAAACACAAATCCCTCAACTTTCAATGTGCAATGGTTTGTTGTGTTCGGCCCGGCCCTGGCTAAAAATAACTTAATTAGAACTTAATAATAACACAAACGTCTGTTTGTTGGGGGGGGGAATGAATGAAAGAAGCCAAATTAAATATTGGGGGGTACACGCCCACCCAGCCCCCCAGTCTCTCCCCCCCTGAATGCACCCACACACTGAAAATGAACCATCACTCTAAATTATTTGACTGATCTCACTCCATCCCCAGCCAGCTCATTCACCGTGACAACAACAGAGTGGAAAGTATTGATATCAACAAAGCATAGATCGGCAGAGGTGTCCGGCCGGCAGATCAGCGGGGGCCTGGTCCGAGACAGGCTGCTGCTTTCCAATGACTTACTCGCACTCGGCCGCAAATGTCATCAGCCTGCCCTTTCCGGCCAGCACCGCAACACTTTTTACCGCGCTCTCGTTGACTTTTTAAGAACACTTTATATTGACCACCGAAAGAAGACGGGGCACCGGGGGTGGGGCATTTAGGATTTACCCCTACATCTGTCCACCGCAGCCTGTATGTGATTGCTGGGGGCTTTTGGTGCTGCGTATGCATTAGAGACAATGCTGGACATTCACTGTCATTAGTAAGTGACGGGCATATTATCCTGGCCGATACCGGCCTGTGTTTGGCTTCTACATGCCGGAAGTTCCAATTTAAGACCTTGAGTATGACTGCCTACTGATGAACACCTTCACCATTTTGAATATCACACATACACACCTTTGCAATTCACATGCCTTTGCTCCTAACATGTCCTTACGCATTGATTTAAATCCCTTCAGACTGGTATTAAGCTGTGGTTTGGTGAATTATTGTAATGAATGGACAAGGCTCTTTACCAGCACGCTGATTCAGAATCAAATAGACCTCAAAACTGTGAGGGGATGTAAATGTGCGTAATAAATGTCAGCGTATTCTTTTATTGATTTAACAGCTGTTGCCCTCCGCTGTCCTTTCCCACTAAATCCAGCTACATCCTTTCCTGGCTCCACATATTACCGCACATACCTGTACAATAGCTCAGGTAAAATATACCAATATGATATTGCATGGAAGGTCTGTCTGACAGTCATGTGACCTTCTTTGTGAACGCCGGCACTCCTGTGACCGATGACCTTTGTGACATCCTGTGTCCTTCAGTCTTTTTTAACTAGAAATATGCTTCAAATACCTTCATAGGTGTGTTGAGGGGGATCACATTAATTGGTCCCTAAGCAAAACCGAAGGACTACAACATCATGAAACATATTTGTAGTGAAACATATCAAGTAGCCTATTTTGAAAGTATGTCTTATAATAGGTAGCATACTAGCTCAGTGTGCAACACTGTGGACTGATGCGTCCAGGGCTGGGGGTTTGATTAATGCCTGTGTTGGTGAGGGTTCCCCCTGTGTTCCCTGCTTCTTCTAGTAGTCCAGTGACACGCAGTTGTCCAAAGCAGTGTCACAGGGTCTGACCACATGGCCTACTGTGCACAGGGACCCCGTGCCCCCCTGTTCACTGCCTTGGGCCTCCTGGGACAGGCTGCTGAATGTAGTCACCATAACACACAGTACACATTCAACAAGGCAGTGAACGGGGGTGACAGGGTCCCTGCACACTGCCGGCCAGGCGGTCGCACACTGCTTTGCACTTGATGTTACCATCAGTGTTGTTAACAGGGTATAATGAATATGGATAGCGGGCATGTTTTTTTTACATGTTTATTTGGTTTTGGTGAAGCTGTGGTGAATTTTTCAGGTTTATTTTTTTTGTATTTCCTGCTTATTAATAAAGGAAGAGAGGCAGGCAGAGTGCTGCATTACACCAAGGTACCACTGGCAGTCTATCAGCCGATTAAACTTAATCTATATTGTATTTTCTGGATATAATGCCTATCTGTGATATTAAATTTCCTATGTTTGTTTTATTTCCCCACAGATCTTTTATAAACACACGTCTAAAGTATACCCTTCACTTTTCAAACACCTTTAAATGTCCTTTAACAGCATGGGTTATTTTTTATATGAAATAAACTAGTTTTCGCTTTTATCTGTCATTTATGCGCTGATATCCTTTTAAATCTTAAATGGGGACAGCAGGCTTAGTGATGTTTAAGGACTTGGTTACCCAACCCTGTCACTGAAACGCTGCCTTCCGACAAAATATCCAGCTCTATAAATAAAAATAGAAGCATTATTTGAGCTACATAAAATCAGCATTCGACAAATTGTAAATGTTTGTAGATTAAACCATAATACGTGTACTAGCAGTCGATGTAGCAGTGCGTTTCCCAATTCTCTTGTTGATTTAGCATTTAATTCTAGAAATAAAGTAGAAACTAAACTCTATACTGACTGTCATTCTTCCATTTTTTTTTGGATGGAAGGAAGTCTACGCAACCCCAGGGCATGTCTGAGGCCTCATCGGGGGGTAAATGAGATTTGTTTCACCAATATCATAGCAGTTATTTGCTCTCTATTGTGTAAAAATGAAAGCCGTCTAAATATAAAGATTGGCAGCTGGAGGAAGGAGGGGCCAGACAGCTCCATTGTCATGACTCGATGCTGCTCCTGCAACACGGCCACCACAAGACTGACCTACGCTATCCTCGCCTGGCCTTTCACTGCAAGAACAAGAGAGCGGAAGGTATTGATATCAACAGAGCATAGATTTGCAGAGGTGTCCGGCTGGCAGATCAGCGGGGGCCTGGACTGCTGAATTACTGGCAATCAGCCACAAATGTCACTGGCATGCCCTTTTCAGCCCCTGACCACACCCTCTTTGCCACTTCATAACTACCATGAACTGGCGCCTTACCAAACATATGTGTGTATTTGTTATTTTATATATATGTGTATATATATGTATGTATATATATATATATATATATGTATATGTGACAATAAAATCTTACCCTCCTAACAGGTGGAAATTGTAATAATAATAAAAATGTACATATCCATCCATCAATCTTCTGACCCTAATTCTGCTCAGGGCAGTTGGTGGGCCTAAATGTAAATGTATAATATAATATCATATAATATAATATGAATGACATGATAAGGCTATATTCAGTAGGCGGTCCCGAAAATGGTTGGTTGGATAATGTCACATGACACTACTGCTTTTGTGGGTTGTGTCCAGTCCAAGTGCAGAGCTTGCATGACTTTCGTGCTCAGTCTGAGTATCAGACAGGCCAGATGAAGTGGTCAGTCTAAGCGTTCCCCGCCTCGTGGCCCGTTCTTCCTGGGACAGACTCCAGATTGTGACCTTAATTGGATAAACAGTTATCGAAAATGTAAGGGTGGGTAAAATAATAAATAAATGACTGTCCTGCCTGTTCCGTGTCTTGGGATGTGGGCGACCTTTGTTCTTATGCCATTAAAAAGAAAAAAAATTAAATCTGGATTGGGAACAGGATCATATCTTTGAAGGGGTAAGCAGCAGATTGGATTTTCTGGATAAACTTTCACTTCAAACACAAGGTCTTTTTCTGCATGCGGATTGCCAGAAAAAGCCCTAGGCAGGACGCGGTCATTAAGAAAATGTGCAGCGTTTGACTGCTGCCCTACATTTCAGCTACACACTTTGAGAATGTGTGTCATGCGATCTGAAATAGTTAGTCAGATTGTTACTGGGCTAATGAACATGGAATAAAATGCATTCCAAAAGCATTATATTCTCAGGCACTCGCAAATAAGCTCACACTCTTAAGTGTTTTTTTTTTTCAATAATTCATGATTCTGTGTTTGAGCTCTTAACAGTGCAAAAAAGCAATTACAGGTAATTGGCTGACTGATTAAATCACAGTGAACTGAGGATAAAATTATTTTCATGTTAATGCTAGGGTCAAAAACCAGTTGAAAAAATTTCAGTGATAATTATGTTTGAATTCTGTTTACATCGGCATATATATACTGTATGTATCATGGGTCTTTTGACAGGAAGTAGAGTTTCTCCACCCGGCTTTGTGGGACTCAATTTCATTTGAATCCCCCTAAATTCACCAGTGTTGTGGAAGTTATTGAAAATTAGCAATTAGTTACAGTTACGAGTTACTGCATTCAAAAGTAGTTCAGATACTTTATCTACTATAAAAGTAATTAGTTTCTAGGGAAATCAGTTAAGCTGCTTATTTGTATACCTGTATGGTTTTTGTTACCGGCGCGGCGGGAGGAACGACCCATGTTGGCAGCCGTGGGGTTAAACCCTTCAAAAGGGCGTTTATTAGGC
>JAODKM010000016.1:2811279-2833462 GCA_026780845.1 Petrocephalus sullivani | reverse complement strand
GGCTGGGGTACACCCTGGGCGGGATGCCAGTCCATCACAGGGCACGGGGCTGGGGTACACCCTGGGCGGGATGCCAGGACAATCATACACTATGGGCGAGGCCATGCAAGCTACTCAGACACACAATGGTGGTCTTCAAGCACTCAGCACTGGGGGCGTGAGGTCAGTGTACCTCCCACTGAGCCATGGGACCACCCTAGTCATGGAATAGATTCCATTTCATCTTAAGCCTCCTAAATATACCGTATAATGTTCTCTGAGATGCATTTTACCCTTTACATATATGCTCCACTAGGGCTTTCAGTACCCGTTCGTCTTCTACAAAAAGCTTGTGACTCAGGCGGAGTTCTTAATAAACTCCTTAATAGCACGGCGCTGGAGCATTCCCATGCTATTGATCCGAGCTGCTTGCCAAGTATAAGTAGCACTGACCTTGTCTTCTTACTGTAATTAATTGAAATTTCACATAAAGGTGACAAGTGATGAATTGTTTCCTGTTTGTTATTATTCTGGCAGTAATCGTGTGGCCTTTTCCCCAGCTAATGCGCCCACTGAGGTAGCAGAACAATGTAAACTCGCAAACACAGGAAAGGCATGCCAACAGCAGAGGTGGGTAATCCAGGTCCAATAAGGAAAAATCCAGACCAACCAGTTAAGCATTAAAAGTCAAAGTCATAGAGCGCTCGACTAGTTGGTTGAAATCCTGGTCTGGATTTTTACTCTTCGGACCTGGATTACCCACCTCTGGCTAACACATATGTTAGCATGAATGCCTTGTCACAAACAACGGGATGACAATAAGATACTGACATTTACGCATTTGTGATCCTGTCCTGGATCTAAGGTATTGTATTGGTAGTATTCATAGTAACATATACCCTCACCAGCAAAAAAAAAAAAACATTTTCTGTAGTAGATTCTGCCAGTTTTGGTCCGGCCGTACCACCACTTAAATTTAAAGCATCTGTAGTGAAAACAAGTGAAGTAAACTTTACACGGCAAAATAAAATTGTCCCCAGGACTCAAGACCTGTTCCTACACAATGTTGCAGAGGGTGAATGACGATATCCCAACGAAATGTAACTTTCTTATGCAATTCTGTTTGTGCCCACAAGGAGAGAAATGTGGGTTGGGTTAGCAATGAGTTCTGGTTAGATTTATTCAGTTGACCGTGTAAACGCGAGCCACTCTTTCCACGAATCTGAAACGTATTGCGTTGCACTACATCAACCAGTGTCTGCTCCTTGTCTCTCCCAGTCACGCCTTGGATCACTGCGACCCAGCTCAGAAAGTCGGATATAGACGTGTGCATAAATCCCCCCCTATAAGGGCACCTTTAAGGCAGGAAATTTCCGAGATCATTTGACAAAGATCCGAATTAAGACAATCCCTGTCAAATGGCGGCGTTTCCCTTCCCGCCCCCTCGGAATTGCCCTGTCATGCTCATGTCAGTCAGACACAAGGAGCGGCTCTTAAAAGCATCTTCCACAGACGGACCATGTGAAACCAATATGGACTACAGCAACCCCTAGGGAATCGGAGGCATTACACTGAAGTGTGCCTGTTCTATAACAGCTGAGATGAGCAAAGTTCTTCCTCCCCGGAATAAAAATTGACTGTCTATGCCACATACGGACATAAACCATTAAAATGATGCACTTTTATTTTCCCTGCTCTATAAAAAATAATAGCATAATACAGCACAATTAAATTATATATAAATGTGTGTGTGCAGGTTGTATAAGTTAGCATTTAGCCCTGCCTGCTAGCAGATGTTTTAATGTCAACAATTCCCTGGCCAAAAACGTGTTAGAATGGCGGCCTACATATGAGCCGCCGATATGGCGAGTTCTTTCTCCTTTCCAGCTCTTGGTTCGTTCTGCATCCACGCGGGAGGCTTCCTGTTCCCGTTCTCCACATCTCCAGACAGTCGTCTTTAAAACCGCTTTGCTGGTAAGAAAGCGGCGGCTAAATGAGGCTATCTGTGCTGTGCGCTGCTCGGGGGCCTGGCCGTCACACACAGAGATGTTTCTGTCTGCTCACGGCTGCCTTTGCTTTCCATTTCGTTTTGTTCTTTTTCGGTTTTGTTTGTTTCGCCTTGACGTTTGTTTTGCTTTTAGCACCCCACTAAGTCTTAGATTATTGGCATCTTTTTTTTTTTTTTTTTCGACGATTCTTTTTATATCTGCTCTGCAAATCAGGGCAGCTCCCTGGTTATGGCAGCTTACGTGCGGCTTAATGGTCGTTCGCTGTCAGCCGGGTACTGAGGAAAAGTTAGGTCAACTTTGAACAGATTATGCCACTTCGCGATGACCTTTTTCCAAAGCCTTTATGTCCTAAAGGTACGTTATTTTCATTCCCTTTATGGATTGTATCAATACATCCTTTAGTTGCCATGTGCACAACCATTAGTACAGGTGGAATTCATCTTCTTACCTACCCCATGTCTATTTCCACAGCTTCTGGATCACAGCCTAGGGTCAGCACCCCTAGACCTGGGGGTTAAAGGCCTTGCTCAAAGGCCTATGGATATGTGTCTGTTCTGCTGAGGCCAGGGCTTGAACCAATGCCCTTCAGATTACAATCACTGAGCTGCTCACCATCCTGATTGTTAGGTGAGCTTGGACATTCCATGCTGGTTGGGATGGACTCCAGGCCTTCTGCAGTCCGGGGGTGATGGATGGACAGGTATATCATTGCCTGGATCTTTCTCTGTCTCTTTAACCGGAAGAAAGCAACGCGAACACGCACAGAGCCGATGGTACTGTTCAAACCCCCAATCTTGGAGGTGTGAGGACAGGGCAGGGCCACCATGCCTCCCTAATGCTACACTGATTTTTAGTTTTTAAAGTTCAGACATAGGTTACACATTAATCTCCACTCTTCAGCAGAAATATGAATTTTAGCAAAACAAACTGCGTGAGTAGCATATCTGTCGTCCTTTCATCCGACACCCATTATAATTCTAAATATGGTTTTGTATAAGCTGCCAAATAATAAAATGACTCGCAGTACTTTCTCCGCAGTTGTGATTTCATTCCGCATCCGCTCCTCTGTTCTGCTTGCGTCGGATATTACAGCCATGGATTTTTCTTCCGCCGTTATACGAGTTGCAGGACAGGGATAGACATGAACTCACAAGGGACACTGTGCATTGGCAGAAAATAGGTAGTGGGACAACGGACAGGGTTCTACCTTCTTGGTTTCTAAGGGCGATAACCCTCCCCCCAAATACTCAACGTCCAGACTGCATTGGTGCGGGAACCAGGACCTTATGGCTGCTTAAGTCGTTTTAGAAATTGTGCATGGTTTTGAAACCCTATAACTATTTCTTTGTTGGCACATTTCAAACATTTAACATGTTGTAATATTACTGGGATTGTTTCCAGTTGTTTCCAGGGTTGTTGATTACAAAAAAAACTAACAACCTCAGTGGGACTAGGAAGCCAAAGAAAAGTGCAATGAGAAGGCAGTTTTTGAATGCTTTTGTATTGGTAGTTTTTTTTTTTTTTACATTATGCCAGATTGAAATAAGACAACCAGGAGAATGTCACCTGAGAGAGAGAGAGAGAGAGGGAGAGAGGGAGGGAGAGAGAGAGAGAGGGAGAGGGAGGAAGAGAGAGAGAGAGAGAGAGAGGGAGGGAAGGAGAGAGAGAGAGAAGACAGGCTTCAAGAATGAGATATTAATTTCAAAAATGATTTGCCAGATCAGATGCAATTTGTGGCCAGCGAGATGAAGGCGTCTAATCACTAACTGTGGGTGTGATCTTTACTTCCAGAGTAAAAGTATCAGATTGTTATCGATGAAATTCAACAGCATTCACCACAGGACAGGAAAAAAGGAATTCGGTCAATGTTTGCAAAATACATTAAAAAAACACCGTTCAGTAAAATACTCTCCTCTCCTATTGATCGGCCATCTATTGATCGATCGACTGACTGATGATACGTACGTGATAGGCACAGTACTGCCTTCATTCACTGGAGGGAGCCATTGTACTCAGGCCGGCCTTTGTCTGGTTCTATATTCGGGAATAAACGCAAATTCACCCTTCTTTCCGCCAAGATGAATATATTTGGCACATATATGCCAAAAATATATATATAAACTGTTTTCGTGCTGTCCGAATGTTCAAATTTGGAGAAACAAACAAACTAACTAGCTAAGTAAGTAAAACTCCCTTTGCAGTGTCTCTGTCAGCATTTACAACCGCTTACCAGTCAGCAGACACCGCTATTGTAGGAGAAACGATATAGGTATATTTAGCATATAAAATTAGTTCAGGTCAAACTCCCTGACTCCTGATATAATTCCTGGTAAGTGCGCGAGTGTCACAGATAGCTGAATAAGAGAGTACACAAATCATCTGCGGCGCAAAGGAACCTTTCTGCCTTCCGAAACGAATTTCCTTTGATTAGTTAATAGACAACTGAGGCTTTATATTGGGCGCGGTCACGTGTTGTGTAAAACACCAGAACTTAATGCGAAATAGTTAATTTTTTTATAGTTTATTTTTTTTATATTGCTATGACACCGCTAGGGGGCATATTCAGCCTACGTTTAGGGCGATGCAAAAATGTCCCTAGCAATCTTCCAAAAACCCCTGAGCTACTGGAGAAAGGGAGGAAATTGTCACGGTAATGCTGCCTCTATAAATAAGAATGCATATATTAAGGCGTAGTTGATTTGACGAAAAAAAGACAAATAATAATATAATAACAACAGCGAAATAACTTATAAAATAATACAACTTTTGCCAGTTATACTGCTGTGGCATGCACAGCACGCGGCAAACCACAAACAGCTTATATAACTCCTGTTGCCGAAACCTTTAAGTGCCTCTTAGCATTTAACGGTAAAGCATTAATCCTGCGAAAGTGATTGATTCGCGCCACCATTTATATTCACGCGGGGCATAATCTGTTTATTGATCATGCATTAAATTTATCACGGTTTACTTTTCTAAGTAGCTACTCTCATTTCTGAAATGGACTGCGTGATTGTGTGTGCGCGCGCGTGCGTGCGTGCGTGTGTGTAAGGGAAAGAGATCGAGAAAGTGTGCAGACACAACCGCGCACGCATACACTGTGCATGACTCCCCCGTTTGCCATGCTTGATTTTGGTGATTCCCTGACTTCATCAATGCAACTATGTTTTCTATACATTACCATATACGCCATATGGTTTGTTGTGGCAGATAACTACCCGTAATTACAATTAAACACCTACATGCAAAATCGTAATTCACCTATCAGTAACCGGCATCTGATTTGCATCCGGAACTCCCAGGCATTTTATCACGCCTTGGAGTGAGCCTGACATGACAGAAATCGCAGACTCTGAGATGGAATGTGGCTTAATTTGCGGCAGGGTATTTTATGACAACTGAGCATCCAGCTTCAGATAAACTGCAAATAAAATTTGCGTGGTTAAACAATCAAATTGTTATCATTTAACTATATGACTGTTCGTAAATGTCTGCTCACATCCATCATTTGCCTGATGTGAAAACAGAAATGTGTTTATCGAGGCTGCGCGTGAAGGATGTTATGTATCAAGTTCCAGTCTCAGAAATGTAAATATATTTTATGTAATTTAAAAGCATTACTGGGACCGTAAAGTCTGTGGTCGTGCAGCTTAACTGAATAATAAAGCCAGCATAGACTCGTTAAGGCGTCTTCACAATTACAGCTTCGTGGTATTTGTTCGCAGTAATATGTATTTGTATATTCAATCTATCATCAGATATGCAATTCAATTAATCGAACCCCTGCAAAGATGGTAAACGGATTCTTTATATGGGCTTGTGACTTGCTCTGATTGACGTTGAAATCCCCCAATCAGACGTGACGTCTGTGGGTGTCGATGGCTCCTATTGGTTGTTTAGGGGAGAGCGCTGCGCAAAAACTGGAAACCGGAGCGGTCCGCGTTCAGAAGTCTTTCCGAGGAGTTCGGCGTTTCTGCACCTGGGTCAGAAAAGATAATGCAAAAGTAAGAAAATTGCGTTTGCGTATTTATATGCATATGCAGGACTAATATAACAGCAACGACTACGAAATAATAAACGCGTCGCTCTGTGCAATCTAATTCCCGTAATGATTTATCTTTACACGAAATACCATCCTTTTAATGTATGGCTTTATTATACGGATGTGGTTTGTGTACAATGTCGGTTATAAAGCCAAAGCTCACAAAAGTCCGCATACAAAATTACAGTTGAGGACCAGAGAACTGCATTCATTATACAGAAAACAATGTTTGGGGTTGGCGGTGCCAAGAAAAGGAGACACTTCTGATTTCTGAAGCCTTACGTCTTTCGCCTTTCCACGGACAAAGGTGATGGAAAATTCCAATCCGAGTCAGAGGGAATAAATATACGTGCATTTTTCCCTTCTATTTTTGATGATGATCGTGTTATTTATTCTTCTGAGTATAGCGGATGGAGTGGTTTCCCAAATACGCTATTCTGTTCCAGAGGAACAGGACCATGGCACATTCGTGGGAAATATTGCCGAGGATCTTAGCTTGGACATAACAAAACTTTCATCTCGTAGATTTCAGACGGTACCAAGTTCGCGGACTCCTTACTTGGAAGTGAATTTGGAGAACGGGGTGCTTTTTGTCAATGAAAAAATCGACAGAGAGCAGATTTGCAAGCAGAGCGCATCCTGCCTCCTGCATTTGGAAGTGTTTTTGGAGAACCCGCTGGAGCTGTTCCGTGTGGAGATCGAGGTGGTGGATATTAATGACAATCCTCCCAGTTTCCCCGAAACCGACATCACGGTCGAGATTTCCGAAAGTGCCACTCCGGGGACGCGCTTCCCGCTGGAGACCGCCTTCGACCCCGACGTGGGCACCAACTCGCTGCGCACCTACGAGATCACCACCAACAACTATTTTTACCTCGATGTGCAAACGCAAGGAGACGGGACCAAATTTGCCGAGCTAGTGCTGGAAAAGCCGCTGGACAGGGAACAGCAGTCGGTGCACAGGTACGTACTAACAGCGGTCGATGGTGGGCTTCCGCAGAGAACCGGTACCGCGCTGCTGGTGGTTAAAGTGCTCGATTCCAACGATAACGTTCCCGTGTTCGACCAGCCGGTGTATACGGTAAATCTGCCCGAAAACTCCCCGGTGGGCACCTTGGTCATCCAGCTAAACGCCACCGACATGGACGAGGGACAGAACGGCGAGATCGTCTACTCCTTCAGCAACCACATCGCCCCGAAAGTGAAGGACCTGTTCGGCATCGACGCGCGGACCGGGCGCGTCGAAGTCAGCGGGGAGGTGGACTTCGAGGAGAGCAGCATGTTCCAGATCTACGTGCAAGCCAAGGACCTGGGACCCAACGCCGTGCCCGCTCACTGCAAAGTCCTGGTCAAAGTGATCGACGGGAACGATAACGCCCCGGAGATCACCTTCAGCACCATGACCGACTCCGTGAGCGAGAAGGCTGCCCCGGGCACCGTGATCGCATTGCTCAGCGTGACGGACAGAGACTCCGGGGACCAGGGGCAGATCCACTGCGAGATCCTCGGAGACGTGCCCTTCAAGCTGAAATCATCCTTTCGGAACTATTACACCATCGTCACGGATGGAGCGCTGGACAGGGAGAGCGCCGACTCCTACACGGTCACGGTGGTGGCCAAGGACAAGGGCGTCCCGGCGCTGGCCGCCAGCAAGTCCATCAAAGTGCAGGTGTCGGACGAGAACGACAACGCGCCGGCCTTTACGCAGCCGGCTTTTGACGTCTATGTGACGGAGAACAACGTCCCGGGCGCCTACATTTACGCAGTGAGCGCCCTGGACCCGGACGTGGGGCAGAACGCGCTGATCTCTTACTCCATAGTGGAGTGCGACATCCAGGGCATGTCCGTCTTCACCTACGTCTCCATCAACTCGGAGAACGGCTACCTGTACGCGCTGCGCTCCTTCGACTACGAGCAGCTGAAGGACTTCAGCTTCACGGTCCAGGCGAAGGACTCGGGCAGCCCGGAGCTGGCGTCCAACGCCACCGTCAGTGTTATCATCGTGGACCAGAATGACAACCCGCCGGCGGTGATCGCGCCGGTGGGCAAGAACGGGACGGCCAAGGAGCCGCTGCCCCGCTCCGCCGAGCCCGGATACTTAGTGACGCGCATCGTGGCCATGGATGCGGATGATGGGGAGAACGCCCGCTTGTCCTATAGTATCCAGAAGGGGAACGAGAACGGGATGTTCCGCATGGACTGGAGAACCGGCGAGCTGCGGACCGCCCGCCGGGTGTCCGGCAAAAGGGACCTGCAGCAGCTTTACGACCTGTTGATCGAGGTGAGGGACCACGGGCAGCCCCCTCTGTCGTCCACGGCCAGCGTGATCATCACGATCGTGGACAGCATAGTGGAGGGGCACAGCGGAGATCGGGGCTCGGCCAAGGCCAAGGAGAACTCGCTGGACCTGACCCTGATCCTCATAATCGCGCTGGGCTCCGTGTCCTTCGTGTTCCTGCTGGCCATGATCGTGCTGGCCGTGCGCTGTCAGAAGGACAAAAAGCTGAACATCTACACGTGTCTGGCCAGCGACTGCTGCCTGTGCTGCGGCTCCTGCTGTAGCAGGCAGGCGAGGGCCAGAAAGAAAAAGCTTAGCAAGTCCGATATAATGCTGGTGCAGAGCACTAATGTCACCAGCGCCGCGCAGGTCCCGGTCGAGGAATCCGGGAGCTTCAACTCCCACCATCAAAACCAGAACTATTGTTACCAGGTATGTCTTACACCGGAATCTGCCAAAACTGATCTTATGTTCCTAAAGCCCCGTAGCCCTGCTAGGGGCGCTGACAGTGACCACAGCCCCTGTGGAGCCTTAGGCACAGGTTATACAGACCAGCAGCCTGACATCATTTCTAACGGCAGCATTTTATCTAACGAGGTAAGAATTCGCTGATGCCCGTTTTATGCTGTATTTTTTATGTTTTGTTTTGTATTTTGTGATTTTTTTTTTAAAATCCATTTTGTAAAAGATGTGAAACGTGATGTCGCATTTTTATCCGTTTTAATTGCAAGACAACCCCCCCGCGTAAATAATGAAAACTAACTGTGAGAGGTGGATTAATATATATTTTAAGTGATTGTAGATTTTCTTTTTTTTGGGGGGGGGGGCAGTGAAGTTGGGCATGTATTTATGTATTATATTTAGGGAGATACGGACAGCTGTTTGTTGAAATGTGTGCGTGTTGGAAAGACCGAGTGGCCCTATGTGGAAATGAAACGATAGATATCCCGGGGAGCTGCGTGTGCGAGCGGCGGGCATTAAGTATGCCTGGCACGGTCTTTCCGAGCAACAGCCGAACAAAGATCCGTCTGTGGCCGAAGCTGAAACGCTTCCCGTAGCGTAGGGGCGTCGGAATAAATCACGGTCGCGGCCGCCGCGCGCCCACGTAACGCGCTTCGCTGCATGCCTGGGTATTTATGGGAGATGTGCGCGGATAAGGGCAGTGGCTGATATATGTATTTTTAATGGTTAAGTTTTAAATATATAAAATGTCGTACTTTGCCTCGGGCGAAAGGTCATGTTTATTTATTTATTTGTTTGTTTGTTTGTTTGTTTGTTTGTTTGTTTAGAATAAACACCAGAGAGCTGAACTTAGCTACCTTGTCGATAGACCTCGGCGTGTTAACAGGTAAGGAGACGCCTTGTGTGGTGTTTACCTTGACTCGTCGTCCTGATGATAGTATGATGATATATATGGGGGTGGGATAGGGTTGAGTGTGTGTGGGGGGGGGGATATATGCTTTTAAGCGCTCTTATTGTGTAACACCTGTGGCGGCCATTTGATGTCAGAATAGTGTGTCTGTATATGTGGAGCTGTACCGTTTGACGCGAAATAATAATAATAATAATAATAATAATAATACTAGGAACAATAATCATAATATATAAATAAATTATGTATGCATGTAAATTATACATTATTATATTTATATCATATTTATTTCTTATTGTTATATTTAGTTCTGCTTTTCAGGAAGCAGATATAGTCAGTTCTAAAGACAGTGGACACGGAGATAGTGAACAAGGAGACAGTGACCATGACGCCACCAATCGAGGACACTCGTCTGGTGAGTGCCTGCTGCCTCACCCTTACGGCCGGGCTTCCGCTGCGCCTGCTTCTTAGGCGTGTGTCTAACCGTATTGCCGGCCTGCCGTCAGAAGCCGTCAATGAGCTCTTATTAATCTGCATTTAAGTTTGGTGGGGATAATCATCTTGCCGCGTGTACTTATTGAAAATGTGACTCTGTTTTATATATTAATTTGGCAGTCTTTTTGCAGCCATTGGAAATATGATTTTATGCCATCCGCTGACTCTGTAGTCGTTATTTGCTGGAGTAGTGGCATATTTCCGACATTTATATCCATAACCGCTATCAGACTACCAAATGTCATTCTAATTAAAAAGGTGGTAAGTGTAGCCTGGCTGTTCTTGCAGATGTGTCGGCTTGGTCTGTCCCTGTTTTTATGTGGGAGATTCTCCACAACAATGACCCCATTGAGTGGCGGCTCCGCTTTAATTCTGCTGTTTATAAATATTCAGCCTTAATGAGGTTTGCTGGACGGCCCCTGCCATGCAGCTCTTGGACAAAGTGGGGGATTTGGAAGGAGGACGGGTTTGTCATTCATGCTGTGGGAACGCAGCGCGTCGCCTCGCGCTGGGGGCACCGCGTCACTGCCGCGTTCCCATCGCCGGTCCATGAACACGCATCCCAAAGCAGTGCAGGGAGCGCGCGTGCATTCTGAAAACTGGATGTAAATGGCGTTAAAATAAATAAATATCACAGCACACTTATTCACTTCTTTATACCGAGGCGTCATGGATGAATATGATGTGCAACGACTTAGACAAATACCTTTGTCAAGAGCACAAATTTCACTGCTCTAGTAGCGTGAAAGTCACACTAACACGACTTAAGTTAGTCTATGCAAACATGCTTTTTTTAAACGAAATTTGTCATGCGATTCTCAACAAAGCGTTACTTATGCAAGACCCTTTTTGAGGAATTAGTAAATTAGTTTAATTTTTCCGCAATTTTGTTTCACATGGAATTAAAATAATGCATATGTCGCGTTTCTCTTACGTAATCTATACAAAGTATTGTTTTTTTAAATGAAAATTCTGCGGTTTAATTACAACACACGCCATTTAGATGAAGAAATAAGACATGAAAAATAAACGTATTATAAAGTGCTTTTAAAAAGATGAAATGAATAAGCTCGTTTTCATAATCAGGATGTTTCCATGATCCGTACTTTGTACTTAAACGTGATCTTGTTTAGACAGCAAAGCAAAACATGATAAATTACAAAGCGGCTGTACTTTAAGATGTACTTTGGAAATATTAATCGCGTCTCCTGGGGAGAGTCTCCCCCCGTTCTGTCTGCCTGGCACGTAAACGCAGTGTAGCCCACTGATCAGTAATTTGCTTTCAGACCTGCATACCAGTTGTTAAATGGAGGTTATTATTAATGCTCAGATTTGTGATGCTTGAATTCCGTTAAAGAAATTCAAGATGAATCGCCATTTTATCGGAGGATTAACTTTACGAAGGCCACCCTGGCGTTTCCAAACCGCACGTGACTCAGTAAGAGCTGAAATGGCCAGTATACTGTCACTGGGATTTACCCCTTGCTGATAAAGGTTTGCATAGTTAGAGATAGCTGCTAGATTGTGACTAGTGACTAAAGGGGGTTGGCATAGATAAGATTGTTAGTAGCAGGGGAAAAAAAACTTTTAATACATCAGTCCATCAATCTCCTGGTCAGGATGGCAGAGAGCCTGGAGTCTGTTCCAGCCAGCACAGGGGTCATGGCTGGGTTACATCATACATAGGATGGGATGCTAGTCCATTGTAACGTACCACTGATAGTGATGCAATTAGAAATGCTACTGCTAATCTAAAATTAGGCAGCATTATAGTAAATGAAACTGAAATGCACTTAGGGAGCATTTTGAAGGGATGCGGTCAGAGACTTTTTCCATAGACATTTCACAGAATTCTAGTTATTCTAATAAATTTGCTCTGTATATAACAGTCAAAAGGAGTCTTAAGTACTCATGTTCCTCTTGAAAGTGCATAAGACTAGCTTCCATCTTGCATTCAATGGAATGTTTTGTGCTGGGTTTCACTCAATGCACCATCCCAATGAACTGTTTTACAGTCGTCTGAAAGTAAATGCGTAATAAACATCATTTTTAGCCGATCCAGCACGAAAAAAAATCCAATATAAAATGGATCTTTTCATTGGTGTAAGATTCAGAACCTTTGTCAAAGTCTTTTGAGGAAGTTGTCTCAGATATTTCCTTTGATGTACGAGTGAAATGAAGTGAAATGTGACCTTTATCCTTTTTATCTACCAGAGAACCTGCAGATTTTTTTCTCCTCTTCAGGCATCACCAGGTCTGCTTTAACTAGCCGCTTTCTTGTTCTGCTGAAGAGCTCATGCTATAAGGAATCCAAGATTAGACATTTGACTCCAGAATATATTCAGTCTGTCATTACTTGCGCTTTGATCAGTGTGTTCAGCATTGCGGAGCGGAGTCGTCCTGGTGCCGCGACCGCTGTCCAAAGCGGCAGAATCATCTGCGGACGATTAGTGCTGTCAGAGGATGTCATTATTTTGCTGCCGCGGAGTTTTCAATGCTCCGAATGAAGTAATTAACTCCAATATTGGCCTATTATTTTACGGATTCCCAGTTTTGCATAATTCCAGACAATCATCAGCTTTTCCGCCTGCTCTGTTTCTGAAAAGCATTTGTGTAGAAATCGAAGTCTAAAATGATCTGGAGCTTCCTGTGGGGGGTGCAGGAGGGGAAAAAAAACATATTCATTTCAGAGAGGAAATGCATGAAAGACATATTATTGCTCTCTGGGCTTGTCATCGTCGAAGGGGAGGCTTTGGGGTGGGCGGGGCCTGTGCCTCATTACAGGGACAATGTCCTCACACATAGTCCACTGTCGATTGTGCTGTTTTAGGTGCTGATCTCTTCTCAAACTGCACAGAGGAGTGCAAAGCCCTAGGGCACTCCGATCGATGCTGGATGCCCTCCTTTGTGCCATCCGACGGCCGTCAGGGGGCAGATTACCGTAGCAATCTGCACGTCCCGGGAATGGACTCTGTGCCCGACACTGAGGTATTTGAAATGCCTGAGCAAACTGGGGAGAGATCCTTCTCCACCTTTGGCAAAGAGAAGTCACATCAAGGCACGCTAGAGAGGAAAGAGTTTGATGCACTTCTGCCCAGCACACGTGCGCCTTACAAACCCCCCTATTTGTGTGAGTATTTAGCCATGAATTTTGATCTGATCGAATACAACTAAAATCTCACGATGGCTGGAAGTGCCATTAAATTCTTTTCACCGTAACTCACCATGCCATTTTGTCTCCAACACTAACAGTGTCTTTTTGTTTTTGTTTTTTTAAGTTTCTCATCTTTGTTTAAATCTTAAAAACTTTCATGCACGCCCACCCCCCATAAATAATGATCTGACAATGATTGTGTAATTTGTATTACGCAGCCAAGGCAGGCCAGATTGACCGAACATGTCAGCTACAGCTTTTCATTTAAATGTGCCTATCAGCAAATTTTCTATGAGGATTCAGGGCTCTTTTTTAAATGAGTATTTTTTCAAAATGTGTAAAGTTGAACTAAGTATGGAAAATACTGACCACTGCTTTTAAACTTCCATTAAAATAACCATATCCCACATGCAGGGTTTATTCTGATCTTGGATAATTTACAATAGTGTAAAAAAGTTCATAGGTATATTCATACACACACACACACACACACACATATATAGATGTGTGTGTGTGTGTGTGTGTGTGCCTTAGTGCCATTCAGTCCTTTTGCAGATGAACTTGGCATCAAGAGAAAATCAACTTGTTAAGTTCTCAAGTGACATCAATGTAATATGAAAATGTTACTAGTAAATCGCACTGTATTGATTAATGAGGTAAATAAAATGCTAAATGACCTCGTGTTCTGTTGTTGATGTAAAATGAGGACACAAAAGCCGCCTGTCCCGAGAGAGAGCCGCACTCTTGCCGTGCCACTCTTACGTGAATGTCTTTGAAAAAGGCGTCCTTTTGTGAGAACACCCGCAGAATGTCTTCGTGGCCCCATTAGATGTGGATGGGCCGCTGTTATATTATTCCTGCCATGCCCCAGGCTGGCACACAGCAATATGACATGTTCCCCATGTCTTTGGCCATTTGAATCTATCAACAATTCAGCGTTACGGTTCATAAGGTATTTGTTTAATTTATAATGCACCTATTGATAAGTTTCTCTTGGTGTAATTAGTTAGTATTTCATTACTTCCCTGGCAAACTGGGCTTGGTATATTTGGTGTATGCCTATTGCTGCTATTTATTTAATATTTAATCTAGATATCAATTATATAATGTGGGGAAAAATGCAGTTTATCTTAGTTTTACACTATAATGTAGCTCTCAAGGTAAATGCATTAATAAATTCCTCAAAACATGTGCTTTTAGATATCACTTTACTAAAAAATACAGTTTCTTAAAGTAATTAATATTATTATTCATGCCTAACAGTATTGCATATTTGTGTTATATGAGTGATATCAGTGGCATAGTTTGTAGTTATGTCGGTTATATTCAAAAATCAAATGATATTCTTAAACTCTAGTGCCACGCACAAGGACTTTTGCATTTAGCTAAAGCAGCAGCTTTAATTTGAATCATCAAATAATTTAAGTTGAATCATCATTTACTCTCAACAGTGTCATTGCGTCGATGCTCTCCTCCTCTCGCGCCGTAGGAGCGAAAGGACGTTACGCTTCAATGTACTGGCGTGATTACAGATGTAGCTAAAATGCCAGCCGCGGCCTCGAACGTGGTTCCTATCCCCTCGTACATCGACTCACAAAATCAAATTTCGTTACATGTGACTGTGTTTAAAAAAAAATGCAGAAAATAATTATGAGAACCTTGACCTCGTACATATGAAAACTCTTATGGCGTAAAACGTGGGTTGATTGCAAAGTAATTTTCTGTGAACAAATGAGGGCAGCACCCAATCTCAGCCAATGGGGACGTCTTAATGAAGTCACCGTCACCAAAATCTATGCCGCAGACTTATCTCTGTCCTTTCCTGTCCCGTGTAATTTTAAATGTGCAGTGTTATTATATTGTTATTATATTTCTGCTTTTAATCACCGGGAAAGTCTTGTGGGAGTCACATTTGGACTCAAGTGGTAAACAAGGGGACAGTGGTCATTATTTTCTCTATTTTTTGGAACCTATATAATCATTTTTAGACAGTGGAGATTACAGAGAGACTTTGGGTCTCTTCCATACCTTGGAAAGTGTTGTGGGACTTTTATCTATGGAGATATGCAGGGATGCATAGAAAAGTTACAGGCATATCTGTGCTCATTTGCTCTCCTTCTGTGTGCCTCTGTGTGCATAGGGCTTATCTCCATTGATGTTGGCCATAATGAATGAATCGTGGAATATTTATGATAATATCCTAATGCTAATAACCACTGTCCTAATAACCATTTGTAGATTTTTAATTAGTAAAATGCAGATGAATAATAACAGAAGAGTTATGTCTCTGCTATGAATTTATTAATACAATTAAATAATGGTCTAGCAGTTTCCGTGTAACAAGGTCTTGGGAGTCTAGAATTAATGGTTTATGTTCTCTGCTTACAGCGAGGAAAAGGATTTGCTAATCCTTATCGCGTGGAGATACCCGAGACTGCATGAATTTGCACAAATAGTTGACCAACAAAAGCATCAAGTTTTCAACTACGTTACTGTAGCCATCTAGTCAGACATTACTTTTGGATCATTCTGCCTTTGTGGACAGAGACCGAGTTGGCAGACTCTAGGACCATGAGTGCT
Organism: Petrocephalus sullivani; assembly: GCA_026780845.1. Taxonomy (NCBI): domain Eukaryota; kingdom Metazoa; phylum Chordata; class Actinopteri; order Osteoglossiformes; family Mormyridae; genus Petrocephalus; species Petrocephalus sullivani. The sequence continues at coordinate 2,817,553 of JAODKM010000016.1, read as the reverse complement.
CTCAGCAGGCCTGAGAAATGAGCTGAAACGGAACTATATACAAAAACAAAAGAAAAACTCTTTGAGGTGGAGTTCACCTTTTGATCTGTGTGTGCCTGTTTACAGCACTATGTACATCTTCAAATGTCACTGAGCCCTTTAGATGTTTATACTTACACCGAGAAGCCAATTGTACAGGAAATATTTGTGCATTATAAATGCAATATCACTGTTTTAGACTTGACTGTTTTATATTATGTTTGTGTGGTCAAGTGTTCCAAAATCTAGTCCAGCTTTATAAGGAAGATTGTGATCATGCTTTTCTTTACTATTATTATTTTTTTATAAAGATCTTTGTTTTTCCACCAAGTTGGTCAGGAAAGTGTTGACCTACAACATAATGAATGACATTCTGCAGTTTATATCATGTGTTTAAAGTGTTTACTGTACTATTTTAAAGCTTCTAAATAAATATATATCTATATACATACATCTATATATATACTTTTCTGGAAGTGTGTTATATGTTGGTCAATTTTTTTATTTATTTAATTTTTTTTTAGTTCACCATAGAATTCCGTAAAATGACATTAAATGCTAAAGATGGCTTGTGATGTTGCGGTCAGTTAAAATAGAAGGCCTTCTTTTCAATCCCACCAACTTATATATACAGTATATATATTTTTCTTTTTCACTTTTGAATATTGGGATTCATGTCTAGAAATATGAGGAGGTAATATTTTAGATTCAAATTCATGGTAATTAAATGTTATTGTAACCAAAAATGGTCATTTAAGGAACAAAAGTAGTGACAACATTATAAATACATCAAACAAACACACACAAATACCAAGAGGTGATTAATAAACAGATAAATTCAAAGTATGAAGGCTCAAGTGTTTTTTTTTAAGTCTTAAATTAAACATTCTGTTCTGTGGATGTTAAGTGTGAGATTATTGGCCCTATATGTTTTTTTATTATATCCTCATGCCTTTGTAAGAGTATGGTTGTTTCATGTTTATTTTCCGAAGCCCTATCATCATGCAAACTGTGCACATCGCTGCAATGTGTACGAGAATGTTTCATGTCAACTTCCATATGTTTTTCAAGATGCTTTTATGTCTTCTGGTCCAGGGAGAATGGATAGTGCTGATATGTGACTCGCCCAATCTCACATCGCACAGTAAATTGTTGACTTTCAAAGACACATGAATGTGTACATTGACTTGCACTGGTTATAACATCAGCCTGAGACGTCCAGCTTGTATTGGGTGTTGACATAGTTGCTGTAACCATGTAGACGTGAAGTCAATTGTATTGATGTGCCTCTGTAGCGTCATGACTGAGTGCGAGAGTACATTTCCTAGGCTTCTTTATAAGACTGGTTTGTTCTCCCACTATTATCTGTGTCTGTTTTCACAAAAGAGTCATTGCTTGTTAGTGGTCACTTGCTCGGTAGTTTAGAACTCTGCGCCTCTGCGTGGAAGGTTGTGGGTTTGAATCCTGGGGCAGGCAACTTAAAAAAGCAGCAGTGGGTCCTTCAGCAAGGTGCTTAGCCTCAACTGCTCCTGGGGTCCTGGCTGACCCTGCTCTCTGACCCCAAGCTGTCGCCTTTCCTGCAAAAAAGGTCAATTAAGGACACTGCTGCATTATTTTATAAGTTGTAATCATCAATAGACAGATTGCTGAAGACCACTGCATTCAAGTATTCAACAAAAAATCGGACAATCAAATAAAGATGGCAGCTTTTTCTACCTATTACCCGATTTATCAGACATAATCATGAAATGCTGTCATATCATTTTCTGTATAAACCATACAGATTAACATAACAACAAGAACAAGATCAACAACTGAGTTTTTGGCTGTTTATTGTGCAGATTATGTAGCATAGATATTATGTACTACATATTTACAGCATTTAGCTGACATATACATCATACATTATGTACTACTTCAGACTCTTTAGCACATCAAGATGAACTTAAATTATTTAAAAAAGTTAATCATTTCACATTTCTTCTCAACCCATAATATTACCCTCCTTAACATTATGTTTGACATATTTCACATCAAAAATGAATTCAAAATGCCAAATAATATAGTAAATAAACGACATGCTAGTCATCAGACTGTATTAATTAATGCTCATTAAACCCCTTTTAGTTGATAACCTGAACAGGTTAATTTTTCATTGTAGAATTTTATTTATATGCTATCATAATCATGCAGCTTGACATGGAAAGACCAAATGAGTTTAAATATCACTGTGGGTGTTATCAGATCTATTGTAACTGTTTTGTGAAAACCTTGTCATTTGTTTTGGACCTTGTACTATCTGTGTGGTGTTCCTTGATGCTGTTCCTGGGGAAGAAGATGTTTTTTTGTTAATTTGGAATGCGAAAGATTTTTTTTTCTGATATCTTATGCTTTCATCTGTTTGTCTTACCAAAGTTTTAAGAGCGCTGAAGGATTTTTCCCCCTGAACTAAACCTTTTATATCCAGCTTTAGTTAATATCTATCACACGCCATATTAAACACGTGAAACAAGGCACAAATTAGGAGGGGCTAAATTAGGAAATCATTAAAGCGTAATGAAAGATAATTTAAGAAAAAATAAATTACTTACAATTCCCAAAACAAGCATTAAAGTTCCAAAATGATACGGGAAAAAAAAATCCTGACATGGATTTCATAAGTTAACTATTTCAGACTTTCAAAGTCAATGAGCATAGTTGCACCCATTCTGGAAGGTTTGCACGCAAAGAATAGGCTATTAATGCAGCGGTGAAAAAATGCGTCATTAATTAGGGAGGTAGAGAGGACTATCATGCGTGGTTGTCTGTCTAGGCGGAGAGAAACGTGCATTATATATGCAAGCAGTTTATGTGCGTTTAACACTTGTCAGTTTCGCATGTTATTGCTTACCAGTTACATTTGGTGGGGGGGGCTATTTCTTCAGCAGTAAGGAATTTGTGAAGATGGTGGGAGGGGGAGGGCCGGGGGCAGGGGGGGGTAGTGCCAGCAGGCCAGGTGGGAGGTGTGAGAAGCCTTGGTTTCCGACGGTTTTGTCAAGGTGCTCCCTGCCTGCTCTCAGCCTTTGTACTGCTCCGCAGGGATCCTTCTGTGGGTCTGTGAGAGGCTGCCAGGCTCCACGCCGTCCTCTGTCACGGGCGGGGTGGCGCGTTTGGCAGGTCCGGGGCTCCCCGTTTCATCTAGCGGAGGCTGAGGTAGCTGACGTGCGGCAGGGACCAAACAGGCTTGCCGCGTGTAAACCTGCCGCCCGCGCTGCCAAAACAAGAGGAGGAAATAAATAAAACCACAGAAAGAGAGAATGGCTAGATAGTCCGTGCCGAACCTTGATTGTGAAAAATTTTTAAAATATATATGTATTATGAAATCAAATGGTTATTTAATTGCTTTATTCCAAGGGTAAATAAAATAAAAAAATACAAATATGATATGTATTTCTAAAATTGTATTTATTATCAAGGTAAACCTTACACATGCAAATTAGGTTTGCAGGGGCTCTCCAAGTCTATGGGCATAACCCTAATCACACCAATGATACCCAGCCCTAACCCTAACCAGCAGTAACTAAACAAAACGCAAGGCTTTTGGCTTTTTAGTTTTTTTTCTTTTTTATTGGTGTCAAATTTTTATGATATTGAGGTTTTGACCTGAAAAGATTCTTCACAATCTGAAAAGTAACATTTGGGCCCCACAGTGTGGCAAATACACACACACACACACACACACACACACACACACACACGTTTGTACTCGTAACTATGTGAGGATCGTCCATTCATTTCTATGGGGAAAAACCCTGATCTCAACAATGACACCCTTAACCCCTACCCAGCCCTAACCTTAACCGTATGTAACCAACCCAAATACAAGACTTTTGGCTTTTTTACTTTTTTGATTGCAGTCACAGATTTGTATACAATGTTTTGCGTAGTGGGGACCAGTCCTTTGCTCCTCACAAGTATAGCAAATCAAGGAACACACACACACACAGACACACACACATATTAATGACATTGCAGTCTGTCAGGATCTACACTGTAAGAAATACACTGTAACCGAGAGAGATATTGTATGATATCAAAGTGTAAGCAGAATCAAAGAGTACATGTCCACAGAGCAGAATATGTGTCCAAACTTCAAGTCAGTGATATAAAATTTAAACTTCTAAGACCAATTTTATGTTTTGCCTTTGTCCTTTCTGGAGATGAATGTTGCCTGGGGAGCAGTATTTAACGCTTTCTTTCTGTGGCATCCCCCATCTCTGTGCCCTACAGAAGGGCGTAATGGGTGGCTGCTCAGGACAGACTGCTTCATTGACAGCACCATCCATCCAGTGAATCACTTATCTGTTCTTATTCGCTTTAGCAGAATGCTCTCCTCCCGATAGCAGATATCACAAGATCTCCCCGCCCGGCACAGTTCCATCTGGTTCTGCTCAGGCCCCGTTAGGCGCGCCGTTATCAGTCAGAAAGGTCTTTGTTTTTGGGAAGGAATCCGCTGCCTTATGATCTCTTCTGGTCTTCGTCTTGGGCTCACGAGTGAAGCAGCTGTGCTGCGGACGGCAGAAACGAAAGTGCCATGTGAGAATGAGAACGGATTCGCACGCGGCCCTCCTGACAGCATGAGAGCGGGGAGCGAGCCGCCGCGGGGAGATAAATAAATACGTGGCCCGCTATTATTTAATCATTTTAATTTGGTACTAGGCTATTTTTGTTCCATATTCCAATCTAATGACTTTGCCGTTCTTATAAGCGAAAACCCTCAACTAGGGAAAGTCACGCAAACAAAAACACGGGAGTAATTGAAGGAAATGTATTTCCGAAGGAACTGAGGAATTACCGTGCACTTCGCCAGATCTGTCAGACTGCAACAGCAGTACCTGTCTGTTACGTCGGCCATTCCAATGGAGTGGAAAATGAAAGCTTAGTCCTGCTTAACTAGTTGTTTATTTGTTCCTTTCGATAATGTTAAGTCGCTTCTGAAACACTGGTTCTCCCGGTGGCTGAGGACAGTGTAATTAAATTTTTCATGATAGATAAGCTGGCCAGTTAGGCCATTCTCTCATCTAGTGGAAGTTCCACCTGAGTGTTAATGAGCTGGTAATTAAGGCCTGGCACCAGCATCCACGTCCTGCTCTTTAGGACCTGCTCTGCCATATGTTACAACAGTTGTGAACATACCTTGCCAGGACCTAAAAAAAAAGCCATTAAACTAAGCAAAGAAACAAACATCTCAGAGATAGTAGCAAATTGCTGTCTATCTGTTCGCTGTTCGACTTTAACTACCCAGTTTTATCTTACGCTGGACTGGTATCTGTACTTTATTTTGCTCAATGTCCCTCTCCTTCTGCCTTCCTGAAAGCTAAGAACAGACCACTATTAATAATTAGGTTATAATATCTAATTTTGGGCTTGCTAGGCTAAGAGGCGACATCTGTCGCTGCCTTAAGAACCGGATCGTAATCATTCCCAGCGCCGCCGTAATGGGATCCGCGTCTCGGCCTCAATGAGGACACAGGGAGTACATTCTGAGTTCGCTGAAAGAACGGGGGTTTCGTTTGACAGATGGCCGTGCGATTAGAAGAAAATTTAGTCCAACCTTTCTCTCCACGTCCCTTTCGCCTGTTTTGTCTCGGGATTATTAACCTTTATGGAAAAACGCCAGTTTTTTTGTCTCTTTCGGCAGCTTTGAAATTCTGTAAAAAAATTTAAGAAAAAAAAAAACCTTGAAGTGGTTGAAGTCGACTAAATTGACCTGCCAGGGTGAGACTGAACGAGACTTCTTCTGTTTTCTCAAGATTAAGGGGCTTTAAACCGATTGCATAAACGTCACGTAAAACATTTACATCCTTTGCTATTTAGTTGAGGGTTTTTTCAGAAATGACGCACGGGTGAGAAGGCTGGATCAGCCAGGCCCTGGAACAGCTGGGGGTTAAGGGCCTCGCTCAGGGGCCCAATGGTGACATCACTCTGCCGACCCTGGGATTTAAACCAACAACCTCCAGAGCTCAGACACAGTGTCCTAAGTCGCTGACCTGTACAACACCCTGCAAAAGATTCTTCTGGGTATTTGCATGTGATGTTTGATTAAAAGACCAAATGATTTTGTGCAAAACTGCAATATGTGCTGTTAAAAATGCCTTAATGTTGTCTTCCCTTGTTTAGCTATGGACTTGTTGTGCTCATGTTGTGTTTATGCAGTATTCTTATCTAACATCTATTATAAAACTTATTGTGAAGCCATTTCTTTGGACATGTGACA
>JAODKM010000016.1:2781198-2794259 GCA_026780845.1 Petrocephalus sullivani | reverse complement strand
AATCAGTTTCTATCTTTTATTTAAAGTTATTTTTTCAATTTTCCTTTTGATGTGCTATCTGTCACTGTTAAAATAAAGCTACCATTAAAATGATACTGTTCTGAGACTTTTCATTACTTTGTCAATGGACAAATTTACAAAATCAGCGAGGGGTCAAATACTTATTTCCTCCATTGTATAATTATTTATATTCAGTATTTTATAATCAATATTTAGTGTTTGCAATTGCAGTGATTGTAATAAATACTATAGGTTATATAATATAATTAGAATTTGAATAATGAAACTGGTGGTACGTTTTCATCACTTACGGCTATCTGCAAATTTGTCATATCATAAGAGTCATACAAAACTCAATCTGTATTGTATCTATCATATCAGAAACATTGAGGAAGCATTTAAAAAGGTCTGACGCTAACTTAACTAATAATGAGATATTTAATCTGGAGGTGTGGTTTCGCCTTCTTTGTAGACCTTAGTGGCAGATTAAATACAGCCCAGGCGTGAGTTGTGAAGTCAGTCTCATATTAAAATGAGATACATAGTAAAAAAATGCTTATTGACAGATTTAAGTTATTCAATCCATGAGTCAGAAAACCTTGAAATTTGTTGCTTCCCACAAGAGAAATCTGAAGAGTCCTTCAAGCACAGACCTCCAGTGCACAGAAATTCTTCAAGGCCATTTTCTTTGAGTTCTCACTGGTGGCTGAATGTGCAGTGTACAAATAAAACGGAGTTTCTCGAGTGTAGCTACGTGGTACGCTAGCTTAGCGTACAGCACTGTGGCCCTGCACCCCCATGACTGCGGCTTTGATTCGGGGAGTTCTGTGCTGTCCTGGCCACATTGTCTGAGTTTCTCCCAGTATTCCAATTTCCTCCTGTAGTCCTTAAATGTGCAGTTAGGTCAACAGATGAATTACTGTCATTGTGTGTATATCCTGCAGTGGGTTGTACCCCTGCCTTGTGCTGCCTGGGATAGGCACCCCACCACCACCACGGTGACTGTTACATTTTGCAAATTTCTTTCTCTCATCTGAGTTCGTTCAACTTGAGAAGATAAATTTATGTTTTTAGTTTTTAAAATTTTACTTGCAATGTAAGCATAGTCACCCATAAATTTAGCATTATTCTCATACAGTATAACAACAATAACACCAACAATAATAACAAATTATAACTGTAACAATAACAAGAATAATAATAATATAATCATACTTTTTTGTGGCCTTGATGGGGAAAATCGGAAGTTAAAAAGATGGAATACTGTTTGAACTGCTGGTTTGAAAAGCAGTCCCGACTTAACTGGCTACAACACAAATGGTTCCCTGCAAAGTGATGGATGCCATAATCAGGGTTTGAACCTCAGAATTCTGACCCAGTCAGGATGTGACCTGGCACGGACCCTTTTAACAGACTAGAGATGCTTTAAGCTGTCTGAGTCAGCCATATGTCTGCTTAACACTCCACAGTTCCCCTCATTTGACACAAGCAACCTTTTGCATGTCTAAAAAATTTAAACCAGTGGACACCTCTGGGGAAACACTGTATCGTCTGTCAACAAAAAAAAACAATTAATCTCGCTCTAGAAAGAATATATTTTTTCACTTTCCCATTCAGTGACATCTCATTCTGCATAAAGGAATTTTGACTTTTGGCGACTACGCTAGGTCAAATCGCTATTGCTGAATAAAAAAAACATAATTGCTGTTACTCGATAACCTCCTCAAGACATTTATCCGATACGGTGCCATGGCGTGATCAAAAGGCCAGGCTTTCTTCAGAGAAGTGGAAAACGTTGTAGACAAACCACAAACGCCACGGACAGGGAAATCTCAGAGACCTTCAAAGCCGACAAAGTAAAGCAGAAGTAGAAGTGCAACCTATTTATAAAGTAAATGTAGCCTCATTTGGAAAAAAAAAAATCAAATTAAAACGAACATATGGGGCTGTCAGCGTGCAAGATGAAAGCCGTTATTCATCTGCTGCATAAAGAACCTTTTTTTTTCTTTTCCATGAAAGATTCCTATTTATTTATATTCATTATTTTTTCATATTAAAGGTGTAAATAATACCGGTGTCAAAGAAGTCTTTGTTTAAAACGCGTGATTATATTCCAGTAAAGTTCAGAATTCCAATCTAGTTTAAATGGGCCAGGCAGCAGTGTTTTATTTATCTGTTCCTACTTCAACACCATTATTGGCATTTCCACGTCCGCGCGCACGTAGCTGCGAGTTCAGTCGGAATAACTCTGGCTTTGTATTTCTCAGCTGCTTGAAAACTGTGTTTGTCTGAAAGGGAGACCCAGAGTAGCGCTATGACTTAAGAAGCCATATCCCAATAAAACAACATGCAGCCTTGTTTAATATTTAAACAGCAAAAACATGAAGCACTATAGGGCATGCAGATCTAATAAAAACCAGGCACTGGTAGCATGATATAGGGAAAATGTCTTCGTTTATAAAATTCAAGATTTTCACCCTTTTTTTAATTTATTTAGGGAATCTTCTAATTTTCAGTGAATACATTTAGCGCATTACTTTTTGTGAGGACGAACATTAACAAACTATATTTGAAGGTTATTATAGTTTTGCTGCAGTTTTGTTCGGATGGTGTGCGTGACAGCACGTACAAATGCACAGTTAGTAATGTATAATGTAGAGCATTTAGCAATTTGAACAGATTTAATAATATTTCACAATATTTTAGTTTGTTTTTAAGAAATTGTACTTATTTAGTCTTGAGTATATCAGAATTTCGGAGAGACAAGTGATTTATGCCAGGGATGATTGTATTACTAAGGCAATGTGGAGGAGGTGAATCATTTTCATGGGAAGGACATTTTACAGTGTATCTTTTATGTGATTGATTTCTCTGTCGAGTTAGCCCACTAACCTCTCTGTTGTACTGGAAGGATAAAATCAAATGCATTTTAACGGGGAATTTATTATCCGGGGTTGATCAAACTGAAATGAAGGAGAAACAGGAGCTTGAACCCTTTAACACGTATGATTCCCAGGGACATGAATCTGTCGGATGCCGGTAATAAATAACATCGCTGCCAATAGCGGGACGAGCTGGTGTCTGGTGTAATGCGCCGGACGCCTTCTGCGGCGCACTGCTGAGGACGCGGGGCAGATCAATGCAGCCCTAATTGGATAAGTGCTCACTGCAGGGGGAGGCTGCTTCCTTTTCAAATGATAATAATAATGATAATAATAAATAAGATTGTACCATATATACATGGCCCCATGCCCTGTGATGGACTGGCATCCCATCCAGGGTGTACCCCAGCCCCGGGCCCTGTGATGGACTGGCATCCCGTCCAGGATGTACCCCAGCCCCGGGCCCTGTGATGGACTGGCATCCGACCCAGGGTGTACCCCAGCCCCGGGCCCTGTGATGAACTGGTACACAATGGAAGCAACTTCATGCCTATAATGATGGTTGTATTTAACTACAAGGACAAAATGTATTAAGAAGCTCCCCGTATTAATGGTAGTGTAAAAAGACAACATTTAAAGTGCTTTTGCCTACAGGTTGTCCATCATGCAGCGTAGCGCCTGTGTGTTTTACGTTAAGGTGCTCATGCGTAGCGCTAGTCAGGGCCGGCCTGTGGCATACGCAATGTAGGCAGGTGCTAAGGGTGCCATCCATCCAGGGGGTGCCACAAACGTGTATATATGATTTGTCTCCCAGGCGGGGGTGCAGCAGAGATGCTCGCCTAGGGCACCGCATCGGCCAGGACTGGTACCGGTGCTAGTGTTGTGGTGCGGTGCCTCTGAGACTTTGCACAGTATGCAAACCACCTGTTTGTCTCGCGATTAGTTGAACTGCTCCCAAAATTACGCAGTGATATTACAGGAAATCATTTGTTATAATTAACTAAAGTGTTTTAGAAATCAAAAAGTTAATTTCATTAAATAAAAAAATATATACAGTATGCTTCGATTTAAAATATTGATGTGGACACATTTTCATCATTGACGTCATTGACTGCATGGCTTATGGCGGCACACATAGACGCACACACACACACACATAGGCATTTGAAGCAAAACTAGTTGCAGTAGATTGACATGATCTGCAGACTTTTCTTCGGCTAGCGCCTCTGATTCCCATGGAATCGTCTCTGATTCCTCTGATTCCGCGCCTCTGATTCCCATGGAATTGTCTCTGATTCCTCTGATTCCGCGCCTCTGATTCCCATGGAATTGTCTCTGATTCCTCTGATTTCACGCCCATGATTCCCATGGAATTGTCTGAGGCGCACACCGACCCGACTACCTGCTATTTCCTGTTCCGGCCTTCATGCTTCCACTGTGGTTAAAGTACAGACACCTAGTTGCCACTTCATATGCATTTCTTTCACCTATGTGATTTAATAACGACCATGTGCCCTTCTGTGTGAGACAGGCATTCTGTACCGTATTTTTCCCTGAGTAGGACATTAAGTGCACAATCCATTCTTCCACACGTCTTTTCATATCCTAAACAATGCAATGCTCATGGAACGATACACTGAATCTATACAAATGTCCCAAACAGCTCCAGAGGGAGCTTGATAGAATGGCTAACGCTGCTCTCTGACCCCAAGCTTCACTAACACCTCTATAACTCTGTGTGTGTGTGTGTGTGTGTGTGAAAGAGAGAGATAGAGAGAGAGTCTCAAAGAAAGAATATCAGGACTAATTATATAAAAATGAATAAATTCCAATGTGTCTGTGCTCATACTTGTGCAAATAAAAAAAAACGTCATCTCCATTCTAGGCTATAGCATTTTTTATAGCTGAGCACATTTTAGCCTTTTACAAATGGCAGGTCAGAAATAGTAGACCATCCCCGATGCCCATCCGGTCACCACGGGTGGATCGCATCTGCTGGGAAGCAAGAGGGGAGCTGGGCATCAGATACGAGTCACAGGAATGGGGTATTACAGATGACAGCACAGGCAGACTCAGTACCCCTAAGTACCCACATCAATTAAAATCCCTCCCTCTCCAACCACTGCATGCAGCCATTAAATGAGGGGCGTTTGGTGGAGTGGGAGGACTTTGTAAATTATATAAACAGGATTGGGCGGGTGGCTCTGCCATGTATCTCCATCTAGCAGCACCTCTAACTGCAGAATGGTCAGAGCTATGGGTGATATTATTCACAAATCCACTGGCAGCTTTTTCTCTTTGCATAGAGGATACCGTGGCCTTATCGTGCTACAGCCACACCAGCAAAACGATATTCAAATGAAATGCAATGATGTTAGTCAGCTCCAGCTTTGAAATTCTGGGAGGGTCACATAAATCTACTTTTGACTATTGACTAGCTTTAGGTTTATTAATCACAGAATCCGCATTCAGCCTACATTAACAGCTTAAAAGGGGTAACCAGCAGAACTACTCACTGCTTAAACCTCTCAACCTGCTGAGAGTAGTTAGCAGTGGAATTTGTTTGCCAGCCGCTGTTAACTCCGTTGTTTTGCAGCCAGAGCACATTTACTTGACACCGCGTCGGAAAGTCAAACACGGCTTACCGAATCTTGAGTCGGTGGACCCGTGTTTTGGGTGTCGGTATATTAGCACACAGATCAATACCATAAGGAAGCACTGGAAATTCCAGAGAACCAATTAAGGATTACTCTGGATAAAGCATTTTCTTCAAAGTGCAGAGCAACCTTGTGCAAGCCTCTGCTTTGTGAGGAATTTGAGATATTAAGCCGCATAGTTTGGAGTATGTGGCTAATCTTCAAGTTAGCAAGCTTTAGCGTTCCTTTCATAGGAGAGTTTTAAACTCCTCATGCCTTTCTGCATAAATTTAAAATAATCTCACAATAAATGTCAGTTAGTATGTCTGAACATTAAGGGCATTTTATTTTGTTTCTTTATAATGCAGGCATTTCAAGAATTCATCGACAGCTATGAAAGTGTTTGTTATTAGTGTGCAACACAAATGGACGCTTACACTTACAATGATTAAAGTATTCAGAGTGAAATTGCCACTGTTAATTATGTTGTACGTTTAATTTCCTAAACATACTTACAAAGTCACTCGCACAAACGCCAAGACACAAAGATTCTTTTGCCATAACATTAAATATCAGGAAGGTGTAACCAAGGTAATTTGCCTAAGAGCTACTAATATACATGGACTGAAATTCAGGGATACAAAATACCTTCTAATAGAAGGTAGCCAAATAATTTCTGTCTCCTTGTGGAAATGGCATCTTTTGTGCTAGTTATTGCTTAGAGAAATATCTCAGGAATGCAGAGAATATTCTTGATCTTTAGACTGCATCTTACGGGTCTGCTTTACCATGGTTCCCACTGTATTTCCTGTAACAAATGGAGACGTTTCTTGTATGAATGACAGTACAAAGAAAAAAATCTGCATCCATTTTCTGAAACCGCTTGTCCTGTTTAGGGTCATGGGGGGGGGGGCAAAGTGCATGAGGAGATTCAAGGCAGAGAACAACCCAGGGTGGGGTGCCAGCCCATCGTAGGGCACAGTCACACACCAGTCACTCACGCGCCAGTCACACATATGGGTAATTAACATTGACATGATGACAGAGGGAGAACATGCAAACTACACACACATGGAACCCTGACAGAGATGCTGGTCCCAGGGGTGTGAGACCACAGTGCAAAGTGCTGCACCAGAGTGCCACTCCAAAGTCTAATTAGTACTTTGGCATAGCAGGGTTGGCTTTAGCGGGTGTGGTGCCCAGGCCCCCCCCCAAGAAACCCCCCCACCAACCAAAACTGCATATCTATCCCCTATCCCCTGGTCCCCTGCAATATCGTTTTTATAGCATGTCGTGTTTTATATATAAATATATATATATATATAAAGACCCATAAATAAAAGAAGTAACAAAGACAAACAACAAATTGTACAATATAGGCCCAAATAATTTCCGTATGAAAATATTACACTGCTACCCTACTGGCTAAGAAATGTGCTGGTGTCACTCACTAGCGTTTCATTGCATGCACAGTAGTATAGTCACAGAGAGCTGTAGCTACATACATCCATCTTTTGTGCGTTTATCCTCTTTCTTTCTCTTTTTTCTAAACTGACCCCCAGATGACTTTGACATTTTCTTATACATTTGTGTTTATTTGCCACTTGAGCGTCAACACATGACCCCCCCCTCCCCAACACTGCTAACCAAGAGTCAAGACTAACCCACTTGCCCTTGGAGGTGTACAGACTGGCTTTATATTATTTGTGACATTTTTGCACAATCCAGAAAAAGAAATGCAGCAATGTCTGTGAAACTGTATATTGGGGGTATTATTAATGGATGGTGGTCTGTTTGGCAGCAGTTCGTACTGTAACTGATTTGACTAATTACATTAGTGCTGTACAAAGTTAGAGATGCGCTATTTGATAGATTCCCCGGTTCCCCCCCCCACCCAGGGTTTCCAGTGAGGCAACCTGAGCTCAGCCTAGCCCCGCCCCCATCCTCCCAGCCCAGCCCAGCTCAGCCCAGCCCAGCCCAGCCCTCCTCCTCCCAGACTATGGCTGTGTCCGAATTCAGGGGCTGCGTCCTACCCAGGACACAGCCTCCGTACACCACGTCCCTCGAATGCTACCAGGACCGCGAAGACCGGAAGAGAGTGGCTGTGAAATTGGATGGTCTAGCCTTCAGATCCAGCACGAGCGGCAGCCAATCGTGTCGTATCATGAGCGAGAAGCAATGTGATTGGCTAAGACAGAGCTATTCAAATCACGGTCCTCAAGGGCCGAGCCCTGCTGATTTTCCAGCTTTCCTTTACCTCTCAGCCAGGTGTGAAGCCTCCAGCCAATCAGAATCAGTCATTATTAAACAACCTACCTGTAAAAACTAAAACAAGGCCTGGATTTGGAATCGAGGTCCAGATTGCTGGCAATTGCAGTAGACAAGCCCAGTGTCAAGCGGGGAGTTTTTAATTTCGATATATTTTATGTATTTTATAATAATAATGTATAATATTACATATTTATTTTGTTATTTATCATCATATTTTTGTATTTTTTAAAGATACATCTCAAAAAATATTTCTACACAATTATCAAAAGCTGCACAGCACACACGATTTACACTTTTAACATTTGTACCGCTACATTTAAAAGTGCATTCTGCCGCTCATGCCGCCCGCTATCGCCTTTCTGTAAAGAATCCCAAGATTCATCGTGACTTCGCCCCACAATGCATTTTGGGGTACAGTGGGCTGCAAAGGATACACTCGACCCATCCTTAAAAAACGGGGAAAAGTAGGGCGCGTTTGTGGGCTGCATTCAGAGGACCCAACGAATTCGAACAGCCTCGTCGCAGCGCTGTGACGTAACTGGTCTACAAATGTGCCCTTGGTAGGACGCGGCCCCCGAATTTGGACAGAGCCTAGCACTCCTGCCTGCCTAGGTCACATATGAGAATCTGGACGCCCACTCCAACAAGGGTAACTGACCCACACGGTGACATGATGTCACTGACGTGATGTGCAGATGAGCGACAGGAGACTGATCGCGTAAATGTCACAACTCCATTTTTTTTTGTTGTGCGGCAACTGCATGCTGTCCATGCCGGCCGTACTTAAGTCTGTCCATCATTCATAGCGGGAACAGACTATGCACAAATGATATATTCTCAATACTGGCGTGTGCATTGCAAGATCTTGCTCCCCTGTGACGTTCCTCAGCCCGCTATAATTTCACATTTAATTTATTTAGGAGATGCTTTTATCCAAAGTGACGTTCATTTGAGAAAGCAGAGTCAGACAGGCCCAGGAGAAATTTGGAGTTATGGACCTTTCTCCGGGGCCCAGTGGTGATGTCATTCACTGACCCCAGGACTTTAACTAGTGACCTTTGGATTTATAGCTTAGACAGAAAACATAACAAAATACTGTTTAAGACTATAATCAAATATAAAAAATCTAAACAATGGCATTAAAAATTATAGTTTTTATAGTTGCTATGACATCAAACTACATCTCCACACAAGCAATACTCATATCATGAGTTCCAGTAACATAAATCCAATTTTTAGCCAAATCAACATCTCAAATTGCACTTGGAATTTATGTGAGATTGCTTGTAATTGATTTGACCTGAATTATTTAATATAATTTCAAGTACTGCTGCATTTAGAATGCAAACGTCTATCGTGATGACCATACTAAACACATATTGAGGTTTTGAGACAATATTAAGATGGTAGAGAGGTCAGCAGACCTGAAAGTAGGCGAAGCCTACCGAAATTATTCCATTAAATGAAACATGTTAAATAAAATAAATGAATTGCTCAGGGAAGGTGACACGGACCACATTAATTCCATAATTTTTATTGATTTTTTTTCTGTTTTGGAAATTAGCATGTTTATAAAATGTTAGCCTACTCATGCTTAGATAGATGATTTAACATGCTGACACATGCTGTTTGTCTGATTTATTAAGCGTCATCAAACACCAGTACAAAATTATTTTCTTTTTAAAGTTTAATATTGCACAAATAGGACAAAGTAAATTGGCAGAGTGCCCCAGCGGTTTGCACTATGGGTGTCCTGTGCTGGACTTGTATCATGAGCCAGGTACACCAGCATGGGGTCTGGGAGCCACTCTAAGATCACTCTAGGAAAATGATAGTGCACAGGCACGGCATTTGAGCGTGATTTCACGCTGGTGAGGAGCTTTATGATGTGCACACATGCAAAGATGGTAACTGAATCAGATTTTCTGAATTACCCTGTACATTTCGGGGTTTTCCCCCCATTAGACCACCTCATGCTGTTGGTTATTTGAAAAAGAAAAAAAAATGTATAGCATAAGATCATAGAGTTGTGTTTCCTTTGGGGGAGGGAGGTGGTCTTTCTGTGCAACAGCCAAACAAAGGAGCAGATGAGCATCCAGCAATTATACTGAAGTGTTTTCTTCCAGGTGACTGAAAAATATTACACATAAGAAGCAATCGCAATGGAAAGACATGAAACAACAAGGGTATAGAAAGGCCAAAGACTGCTTCTCATACTGCTGACCTTCCTCGATGGGAACTCGGGTTGGAAAAACCCAATAGGTATATTATGCATATATTATAGCAAAAAGAAACAAAAAGTCATTGACCTGCATTTTAAGTCATGACACATACGTTAATTCAACTGTAAAACTGCTTAAATACTGAGAACTACCTCTACTACCCCAAGACCGAAAAATATGTAAACAATATAATTAGATACGTTAAGAGCATGCAACGTATTGTGCTGTTTTGAAGTTCCCAGGAAACCACCAGCAAGCCACAAATTACATGTTTTAGGTGATTTCCTCCATTGTATTCATATGCTCCTGTCCTGGGTTCATATTTTAAAAACCATTAATCTTTTCAAAAACATCTAATTGGAATAACCAGTAGCGTTATGGAGAAAACTGCAAGACAGAATGTAATAACGTAAATTAGAGTGGCATAGCGCACTAAAACACAGCCTTTGATTTATTGTATTTCAGTATAAATGTAGCATTACGAGCCTTTCATAGCACACAAATGCCACTCCTGAAAGTCTGGCCATTAGGCTAATGCGAGTATATAAACTGACATTATGAAAACTTTTACATTGTAGCAAAATGAATTTCAGCATGCTCGGGCCTGCCTTACAGAGAATAGCCTTTATCAAATTTCAGCATGCGAAACGACATCTTTATAAAAGACATTTTAAGAGGGCTCTTTTTAAAGCAATGGGGTAGACACCCGGTAAGGATTTGTTTCCCGTGCGGCCTTACGGTACCTTCACGTCGTTGAATTAAGCTCCTCGGCTGTTACAGACGTCAGTCATCCCTCCATCTGCTCTGGAGTTGTGCTTAGAACTCTGGAATCGTTCCTCTATCCTCTCGAGGTCTGAAGGAAGGGGGAGATTCAATTTGCTTTCCAGCTGACTCCCCCTGCCATTTCATTATTCCAGAATTGCTCAAAACCGAGAGCTTCTCGGAAACTGAACACTCCACTTCAGTGTATTGACCAGTGCTTGTTCAACTCGCCGCGGTTCCATATACTTGCCGGGTCTCGGATAACGCTTGATTCTTATTTTTCGTTTTGACCCAGACAAAAGGACATTGCACATGCCAGGATCATTTATATAAAGGTTGTGTTTTTTAATGTATTTTTTAAGCTATGTGTCTCAAGACGTGGCCCCCCGAAAGTACATATGAAAAAACCCAAACTGAGTGGCTCCTACAAAATGCCCAGGGGTGTGAAATTGTGCCTTGCCTTGGGTATAGCTGGAAGCTCAGCGACAGAATGTAAAATATACCTCACAAATGTAGCTTTGATAGCAGGTGGTACCTGGCCATTCAACCCTTTTATGTGAAACGTGCATCAGTCATGGGTTTTCACACATATACAGATGAAAAAGAAACAGCCTGCAGGGCATTTCAGAAAGTTACCACAGTCGTCTTCTGGACAAGATGTGTGAAGGATGATGGATGGATGGATGGATGGATGGATGGATGGGTGGATGGATTTATGGGTGGATGGAGAGATGAATGGAATTTCAGCAAAGGGTATAAAGTTTTCAGTCGAACTACACTATTTAGATGCCCATTAGGCTATATAATAGGAATACAAATAGTTTTACCAGAATTTTTAGATATCTTGGCACGTTTCAAATAAAAAAAACGAATAATGACCTATTACCTAATTACCAGAGGTGTAAATTTCAGGTTCAGGAAGTAAAAATCCAGACCAAGATTTTGTTTCAACCAACCAGTTGAGCATAAAGAGTCAGTCACAGAGTAGCTCAACTACTAAAACAAAATCTTGGTCTGGATTTCTGCTTTCTGTGCCTGAAATTTACAGCTCTGCTAATTACCTATATACAGTTATAGATTCATATTTACAGAGGCCATTGGAAGAGAACATCTCGCTTTCTTGATCTAGAAGGAAAACATCACAAATAATAATTGGAATTTCTCCTGCACAAAGTTAAATGGCACTTGTGCATAAATTAAAACGTATCTTCATTCATTCATCAAATTTATTAGCGTCATCGGGTGTGGTTCCCAGAAGCCCTACATGCTGGACATAACAACTGATCACTTTTAGATGGAACGCATGAAAGTTTGCACATGCACATTCGCACACACAATTGGGGCAGTTTGGCTATTTTTGAACAGCGTGCAAAAACCTTGTTTTTTTTTACATCCCTCCAAGTGATGTGATGTGCTGAGGATACTGGAAAACATATTGTGGCAGCTTGCATGCCCTAAAGGGACACTTCTGATTTCAGAAAGGATGTTTTGGGCTATAAAGTTTTACTCCTCACTTGCTAAGTAGGTTAGGCTTATGGGAAGTTTGTTATTGATACATTTGTGTGTAATAACGTGTTACATATTGTCGTGTAATACAATTGTTGTATTCATCATGTATTATTTATGACGGTCCAAAGGACAACTTCCTGCCAAGGCGATTAATATACTGCTCATAGTACTTTGATGAGCTTAATAAATTAATTTAAATGACTGTGGTGTAAATTTGCATACCAAAAGCGAGCTCCATTTCTTGACGGCAGCGTATGAATGGATGATTGAGGCTGTTTCTCTGGGCATTCTGCAGCTCCAGCTGTTACTGCTTGCACTGTGGGTTATGCTGACTCTCGCTGGCACGTGACAGCTCCCTCGCGCCGCTCCTTTCTCACGCTTTGGCATTTCTCTCATTCTGCAGGAAGTAACCTGAAAGTAAAGACAGACATGAAGTGCACTGCAAAAAATAATCACACATACTTTTCCTCATTAAATGTTATTAATATGAGAATATCAGTAACAAAAACAACAGCAACAGCAACACCAACACTAATAATAATAATAATAATAATAATAATAATAATAATAATAATAATAATAGAGGGATGGCATGGTTAGCACTGTAGCCTCACACCTCCATGACCAGGCTTCCAGTTAACACTCCAGATTCCTATCTGCTGAGTTTGCATGTTATGTCGTCGTGGGTTTCCTCTGGGTGCTCCACCCCCCCCCCCCCCCCCCCCCCCCCCTTTCCCCAAACACGCTTACGCGCACTGGTACTTCCAAATTGTCCCCAG
>JAODKM010000016.1:2739189-2757530 GCA_026780845.1 Petrocephalus sullivani | reverse complement strand
CCAACACCGCCGCACCCCGCGGCCAGCACCCCCCCCCCCCACACACACACACACACATAAACACAGGGTCAGCCAGCCTGCAGTGCCCCTGGAGCATTTTGGGGGGTTAAGGCCCATCCCCAAGGACCCAACAGCAGCATCAGTTTGCCAGATACCAGGATTCGAACCCATTTCTGGACTTCAGTAGTCCCACCTTATTAAAGAGACATATATCCAGAATTAAGCTGCATCAGTTCAACATCTGACCCAGGTCATTCTGATTAAAATGTAGTTTTGTGTCTGCTGAAGCTTTTATTAGGCCCTAACCAGTGGGGAGACAGCAGTTGACTCAGGGCTCATGTTTTGGAAGATGGAAGAAAAAATGGAGGCGTACAGGTTCCATACAGGGTGGAAGAGTTCTGGGAGATGATCATAACAATAATAATGATAATAATAATAATAATTGTGTTGTACACACTGCTATGTGCACCATTATCTTGTTTTTCTTGTAAGTTTGAATTTTTTTCAGAAGAGTCGTATTTATTTATTTACTTATTAGGTGGAGTACGCTATAATTAAAATAATGAACATCTCTGATTGCTCTTTCCAGCCTTTCTGATATAGCCTGGCACTTAATGTACCGCTTAAAGACTGGAGGACCCAAATGCAGAACGCAGTGGGCCAATGCAGACATGGAATCGGCGATGGGGGTGACCGTGGTCGGGGTCGCTGTGCCGTGAAGTCATTAGCCGTAGGAACTGGACCAACGAAGACAGAAAGAACGAAAGGTAACTGCACCGGGGGGAGTCTGAGAGTAGCCAGGATATGGAAGAACCGGGTCGGAGAGAGACAGGCGGGTCACGTTAACACTACAGACAGAAGCGAGCTACTCAGTATGTCGCATGAGTCAACAGCATCTCACACCGAGTGCGAGAGCAAGTGAGTTTAGGTAAGGTAAGCTGGGCAGGTGACGGTAATCAGGGCAACTGCTGCTTCTGCATTTGCTCGCTGGGCATGGGGCTTAAAACATTTCATTTAAAAATACAGAACCGAAAAAACAAATACAAAAAGTCCAGGGGCGAGCTAGGAGATATACCTTTTTTCATGAGTTAAATCCCTGCTGGTGTAAGGACAGAGCTCTCTGCCTTATCTTTACCTCAGAGTCCTCACCATTGCTCACATAAATCCCTTGGTACCCAGTGACACAGCTTCATCAGCTAAAATACAAGGATCCAGCAGAACACAACAGAGGTTACCTAGCAACTGCTAACATTACTTTGGAATAAGACAGTTAAGAAAGAGGTGTGTGATGTGGTCGTTGAATATCAAAGCGATAGGGAAAAATAAACGTTACCTCCTTTGGCAAAAATTTTGATGTGAATTTGCATGTTAAAGGTCACAAGGCAGGATACGTTTGAGATGGCATGCGGGTCCATTGCACGGTACTCAATCATACAAATACTCTTACAACTGTGTTGAGAAGATCAGTGTTAACTGAGGGCGGGGGTGGTGGACGTGTGCGGGATAAACTTTGTGAAGCTCTTCAGGTCCGAGCTGCTAGAAGTCCGTCACCTCAGAGCTGAGTCTTGTAACGTTTGTTACATATCATCTACATAATCGCATGATATAATGATAATATACATATGACTCTAATAGTCAAATAATAATAATCATAATCATCGGCCTAGCAAACAAACGATCTAATGAATGAGCAAAGGTTCATTCCATATGTTAGAAAGAACAGATGCAGGAAGCAGTGATGCTTCGTGGATGAGTCCCGTGACAGCCGATGCATCGTCGCGGCTCAATCGGAAGATGCACGTGCAACATTTACGCAAATAAAAAGACGCGTTTGACACTGACAAAGTTTGCGGTTAGGCAATCTATGTTTTGTCTGGCATTTCTCATGCAGAACCTGCTGTGAAAGTTCTCAGAAAGCCTGTTCGACAACATCCCACTCTGAAAGATGTACATGAAAGGCCCACTGGTGTTCACTGAATAGTCTCACTGGGCTAGAGAGCTGTAATTTATCTTCTCTGTGGCATAGAGAAATGTTTTACAGTGCAATAAATCCAATTATCCTCAGACTTCTAAACACGCTTGCTCGAAAGACTCCAGAGATAGAAAATTAGTTATTTACACAATAATGAATGCGAGGTTCTTCCATTAACATTTAAATGATAAAATGAGTTACCTCCAAAGAGTATCTATCCATGTTGTCTGATATATTATGATCAAAGACAACCTTTCCTTTCCATTACTAATAAATTGTGACATTTTTTCATGGTATGCTCTCGCTCTTTTTCGGTTCCATAATTTTAAAGATAAATGTAGTCCTGTCCTGTTCTTTATGCAGCTGATTTTAGGCTGCTATTGATAAGCTCTGTTATCTTATGCCAGCCTGAAAATACACAAGGATACACAAGTTGAAAATGCCTCAAAGAGTCATCAGATGGTTACATCTGAGTGTCGTTAGTCTATTGAATGGCTTTGCTTTTTATACAGAACATTATAGGTTTAGTGGCAGGCTGGGAATGAGGAGACACTTTAAACATTGAAACTCCAATTATTAAGTATAGTAGGATGAATACGTGTAATTCAACACATAGAGTGGTGTGAGAACAATACTGAGGTTGTGGGTTCAAATCCCAGGATTCCCCCATACGTTGTGACTGTGGTTGTGACTTGAGCAGGGCCCTTAACCATGTTGCTTTGAGTAAAAGCATCTGTTAAATAAATTAACACCAACACCATTGTTATGCATCCATGCAAGTTCTGATTCGGACAGGTTGGTAACTGAATGAAGGTCACTGGTGACACATGGAACCCACGTGGCAGTGACCTTATCGCATCCCATAAGTTTCATACGCAGATGCACTTTAGCCCACCGGTGTTAGAGTCCAAGTCGCGAAGTTTCCCATGGAGTGGCAGTGTTCACTACTATTGTTCAGCCACCCAACAAAACCTGTCAACCCTCCACACCAATAACCTGAGAAAAAGCTTGTGAATTAAACAATTAGCTTGGAAAGGGTAGCTAACATTATGCAAAGCTCGCTGTACAGCCGCACTACGCCGATAACTGTTACATTTAATGGTTATTATCAAACTGCACAGCCTTCAGGCCTTTTAAATAAAATTTGAGTTGTCTTCAGTTCACCGAAAGGCATCTTTAGGAAATTAACGAATGCCCTTAATTACCTGAATCTTAATAACGTATTTATTTGAATAGTACATCTTTAGTATTGGTTCCTGCTGATATAACAGAAAACCTACTTTCTTGAGAAGCATCATAATATATATGCAACACATGGCAAAAATAAATTAATACTTCTAAACAGAAACTTTCAATTATAAGGACACATTTCGTATTAGATTCATTTAACATTAAATTTAGTTGAATTATTACGTCAACAAGTAACGTGAAAGCTTGCAGTTCTCGTTAGGAAAATTAGTGTCACCTGTACGAGGTCAGACAGGTTCAGATGCATTTAGAGGCATTTTTTGTGAAGAGATTCATATTTCATTTTCACACAATCACAATTTTTCACATGACAGAAATGCTTAATGAATATCTGGGTTTCAAAAGATTAGTCACAGTCTTTAAAGTAGTTAAAAATTAATAAAGAAATTATTAGGTTCCGTCTGAGATGTCAGTTGTGTATGAAATAGCTCTGCAAGGACTAAGAAAGTCCAGCACATGTTTCGGCTGTGATTTCTACATGTCTGCTTTGTTTTAAGGACTTGGATGCAAATGGGAGAAACAAGGTAAGTCAGATACAAGTGGATCCAAGGAATGAACGACCAATGAACTGGATCCAAGGAATGAACGACCAATGAACTGGATCCAAGGAATGAACGACCAATGAACTGGATTCTCATTCTGATCACCAATTTTCTGTCCTCCGCTCCCATAGTTTGACAGGCTAATGACAGCTTGTCTTTCCATGACTATATGTATCTTCCAATTAAAGCTAAAAAAAAAAACTGCAAATCTAACTGGCTTTTCTGTGTTTGTCAGAAGAATTGATTTTACTTGGCTTGTAAACGCAGGATGATTAATGAAAAAAAAAAGAATTTTTGAACAAAAGGAAAAATATGTATGGAGATATTTTCAGTGCATCCAACCCTGGAGAATTTACTTTACAAAGAGAGAAAAAAAAAACTGAAATATCACCTGGTATACACTAATTAAATTTAGATACTTTAAAAATTATTTATAAAATTCATTGTCAGCCTCACATTTAAATAATTATATTTTTTTATTCTTTTTAATGAAAAATAAACCAAAATAGTACTAGCTATGACATTTTTATTATAGACATGGCCTTAAATATATCAAATGTTCTTACCGAACTTCATTGCCTCGAGGTCGATCTTTAAATACCACCCACAGAGGGACAGAAGCTTGGCGTTATACTGAAAGTCATTAAAGCGGCACTGCTATCCGTGCCTCATATCTGTGGTACACTTTTTGGTTTTTATTTCCCATCACATCTTCAATTTTTCAATCTTTTTTTTCGGATGCTCTTGTCAGACAACATAAATGTGAACGGCAGAGACATGCTGACCCGTCGGTGCTCCTCTGTAACGAGGTCCAAATTGTTGACCAGATAGCGATCTGGACTCTAAAGCCTGCGGTTATCCGTGTCGTTCACTTCTTCAGGTGCTAAATAAATGACGAGCAGAAGAGTAATGGTCAACTGAGAGGCAAAAAAACACACAACACTGTCAATATTGCCCTGCTCGTCACAACCTGGTATGGAATCATGGATTTTGACTAGCAGTCCTGAGAGTAAGAGCTTGTGCCTCTTATACTGCATTATGTACTGCATTAATTTTGTGATTGCACAGTTCTGCTTCACTGTTAGTTTTTATGTTCACTTTTAATTGTATCGAATAACTTTATGTTCACTGTTTGTATGTTCACATTTTTGCAACCAGCGACAAATATTCAGCATTTAGTTCAATTAACAGGAAAGTGCACTGACTGTTTACTTAAACAGTATTGATTTATTTTATCTTTTAAAAATATTTTATTCGTTAAAAAGTTACCGCTAACTGCTAAAAGTACATGTAATGGGCAGAAGGACCAGTCTTTATTACATATTGGTGACAGCTTTCACCATTAGACGTGCAATGCTGTAACTTTTCTGTCCCGTATAACTTGCTGTAGCTACATCACGAGTTCCACATTCCCCCAAGGACAAGATCCCTGGTGGCTATGAAAAGGGCAACTTCACTCATGTTTCCAGAGCCGTCTGCAACCCATCCACATGTCTGCCGATGAACACACTTATCTCAAGCCTTCTTTCTGGGGTCCCACTCAAAAAGTCAATTTGGGGCCTCCCGCCCCACTCAGACATTTCAAAGACTCAATGACTAGCTAGCGACCTGTAGGGAGATAGAATATGGTAGCTAGACAGCTAGTTAACAGAACATGCCGCTTTCACATCTCCTAAACAAGAGATGTCTTTATTTAATATTTAGTGTAGCGACTGTTTGTGGCTAAGAGGACCCCCACACAAATGCATGGTGTTAAACACCACCCCTGATCTCCACCACACACGGAACCCAATCAAGGGTCACACTGCTGCACTTTCTTCAGGAGTGGCAGTGCTGGCTGCTATTTTTATTGCAGGGCCATCTATCAAAAGCTAACAGTCAGCCATTCACACCAGTAACCGGAGAACAATACTCAACATCTCTAACCAGGACCTGCTCAGCAGATACAAGCAGAGTTTGGACACCATTATTATGAGAAGAGGGTAGAGATGGATAGGACATACCATCAGAAGAAAACAAGACTCCATCTCAAGAATGGTCTGGACCCCAGGAAGCTTATGGAAGATGGATACCTGGAGTCCAGCTGTACTGAAGACCCTTAACCACAGCTGGGGCACTGTACAGAAACCTGCCCAAGACAGAGGCCCTTGCTGCCATACATGCATAAGGGGCAGTAGTGGTAGGACCTACCAAAAGCTTAGGGCTGGTTAGGCCTGATTTGGGGCCACTACAGTGGATCCTTCAAATAAACAGTGGATCCTTCAAACCAGAAAAGGAAATACCATGATGAAGCAGGTGGTTCACCCAGGGTGAGACTCTACCATTGCATTCAGTCTGTGCTAACATCTGTGTATAACATTTCAGAAGTGAAGCATGGCTCAGTGGCTTAGAGCATTGTACCCATAATCAAAAGTTTGTCACCTCGTTGGCAGAGTGATGTCACCATTGGGCCCTTGAGCAAGGCTCTCAACCCTCATTGCTTTCTCACCTGTACGGTGCTTTGGATAAAAGCGTCTGTTTACAAAAGGGCAAATATACCACAGGCTGATAATAAGCATTATCCAGGCCTTCCATATCCCACAAAAGACATGCTTACAAGTTAAATTTTACTTGGTGTCTAATTTTATTTGTCTGCACGTACTAATTCGGGAGGAGGTGAATTTCCAGTTTTCCATAATGTGCTTTTTTGTCTTATAAATCCATTTGCACATTTTATTTTGAGGTCAAACAATAAACACTGGTGTATCCGGACATAAATAATTAGTAGCACCGTAGTGACACGCTGACATATTATTTTTCTTAGACCCGAGAGATGCCAGCAGGCTTCGTGTCAAATGAGAACTGACTCAAGGTTTATCAAAAACGATAATTACATCTCCACAGAGAGCCTTAAAGAGACAGAGAAAAAGCATAGCGCTGATACTGGCCATTACAATATATTTCGACACAGTCATAGTAAGCTTTTTTAACCTGGTGGGCATAAAACACCTTACATCCCATAAAACGGCCATAGCAGAAGGAATGTTGTGGAGAGTCTCCAAATAGACAAACCTGTATTAAATAATTTAGTACAAATACGTCACAAAACAGAAAGAGAATCCTTCCCAGGTAGCTGCTTACATACTGCGGGGCAGAGGACAGTTACCAGCAGGACTGACTCTAAAAAGAATAACTGTTGCACAGTAACAAAAGAAAGAGACAGAAAGCAAGCTGTTGTAATGGTTTAGTACTCAATGCACAAGCTTCCGGAGTGTGAGCTGAAAAGATTATTAAATAAATGCGTTCTCTGGGGAGCAGGAGAGGATGGGCGCTGAGCTGGCCTAACATCTGCTTCTGTTTACAAGAAAGTTCAACAGAAAATACAATATTTTCCTAGTAGAGTCTGAACAGAGGGCCAAAGTGGGCCCAGTGGAGTGAAACGGGGCGCCAGCTCACCACCGAGTCCGGGTCACATCATCCCTGCTCCGACCCGCGGGGTAATGGATTGTCAACACGGGTAACTGCCACCGGTCCATGTGTCACGGCCGTGTAATCTGCATAACAATAACAAACAGTGTGTAATTAATGCGTCATCGTGATCACCAATTAAAACTAATGTCCTCTGGACTGTCACCAAAGCAATAATAATAACAGTAATAATAATTAATTAAACAGCGTTTAATTAAAATGAACAGACTGTCCCACAATTAGGGGCTCATTCATTAGCCCTTATTTGCACATAACCAGCACACTATTGTCAAATCATCTGATGGCTTGGCTGATCAACACTAATGTCTGTTTTTTGTCTGTCTTACAGAATCAGGCACAGTCTAATAACCCTAATTCTCAGACAGGGATATTTCATCGCAAAATGTAGATACCTTTATTGTTTTTGATATTTTGCTTTATTGATGTTCCCATTCTTTGTAACAACTTCTCTCACCAAAGTCCATCTACTCCACTCGGTTTTCTACATTTTTGTACATTTTTATCAGGTGTAACGTGTTCTGGGTGGCACGTTTATCTAGTGAGAAACAACCAATGAACATGGCAGGCAGTGCTAATCAGAAAAGCATAATGATACTAAAAGCTGAGAAAACCTCTTGGGCCTACGGATTCCTCTTCTCCCACTGACATAAAATGACCACACAATGAGTGCTGCCTGTCTAATATTTTAGCTGTTGGTCCATTCCGTACTCAGAGGGTGACCAACTGACCCTAACTGATCCTGAGAAATGCCATTGCAGCCAGCATCTTAATATAAGTAATCAGGTAACAGCTGACTCTAAAGTTATGAATTATGCATTTGTTTATTGATCTCCCGCTATACTCTCAACTTTTAGCTTTATATATTCGTATTATACTACACAGGCACACTAAGCACAAAACATAATTTTTGCATAGGATAGAGGTAGAACACTGCTTGACAAAATTTACCGAAAGGAAAATAGTGTCATAGATTTAAAGTACTTCATAGTAGTAGATTGATAGTGAGAAGAATATTCATTTCAGTATGAAATAGAACGATACCACGCATGGCAGTATTTAATCAAATATTGTGTCAAAGTCAAACTGCCTCACTACAGCCGCCGAATCTGGGTAGTCGTGTCCATTTCTGGTGCGACCGGGTCCTGTCCTGTCTCTGAAGATCTGAGAAGCATCCTATCATGGTGTTTTTGATCTGGCATTGTAGCTACTGCTCCATTTACAAGCATACCTTTGAAGCGAGAGGAGATGGTCTGTAACGGGATGCAGTGTCGCGTTTGCACACAGGCCCCGCGTCGGCTGTCACATCTATTACCAAGCGTGCTAATGGAGAGCAGAGTGTCTCAGTGACGCAGTGGCCTGAGTGCGTGCAGCTGTCTGTAATGTGGCTGGAAGGAATCGTCTGATATCTCAGTATGTCACTTCCAGGTAAATAAACAGGGTGAACCCAGACTTACACGCATTGTTTGCGCGATATAAGATTTTGAAGTGTTCATTCCTGTCTGATGGTAAGATGGCATTTAGCACATTAGATGGTGGCAAAATCCACATTTAAAAAACTATTATTTTCATCCATCCATCCATCCATTTATTTTATTAATATGAATTGATAAAACCTAAAATTTGCAACATGTATTGTATATTGTAATTGTTAATAAACCTACTTGAATATTAGATTAACTTACATTTTTTCAAGTCGACATTGTGGATTACTGTTCACATTCTTTGAAACTGGTTCTTTCCGTGTGATAAAACATTGATTTGTGGCTTGGGCTTCAAAATATTTCCAGTAACTGAAAATGGTGCTGGATGAAAATTCAATATGGCCAAGGATCTCTGCGTTTGGTGTATTGCGGCCAATGTCAAATGAATTTTTTCAGTGTGAGGGGGTATATCGATTATGCATCTAATTAGATCTTGCTGCTGGAATTTTTCTAGCTTTGCTACCTTCATTTGTTAAAGATTAGCATGTACCGTGACAACTGGAATTTTTTTTTGATGCGTTGCACAAGTTGTTCTTTTCAGCGTGGATTATTCATGACCAACATTGCATGCCTCCACACCAAGCAATGCGATTTCTATGCTCCAGTTGAGTTACAACTGGAGACCGTTCCTCTGAAGTGCGTGAACCGCTGTCTGGCCATTTAGGATAATAATATAATCAGACACCTGTTTTTCGAAAGCCCATAAAGACGCTGTATTGAGCAGCACTCTGGTAGCTAGGGAGGAGGTTTTCAGGATATGGGAAAAACAAAAATAAATAACAGTGTTAGGTAGTAATTATACTCTGAGAGCTGCTATTTAGCTGTGTGATGTGTGTCATTATGTTTTTCCACTGCTCGCTACTGTAAAAATGCATTTGTTTTTACATTTTCTGGATGTTTTTGATGGCGCTTAATTGGCCGTCAGATTTGTTGCGCTACTCAGGGCTGCCATTTTGTTTCGTGAGAGCTTCTCTGAGCGTACCAGAACTGGCACCTAAATATAGCATGCTTGTTTTAATCATCGGCATTATGGTTTATTATTTTTATTGCATGCATGTTTTTCATTTTGTTTTTTAGCATCGGTATCTTAAGGGGATTTTTTTTAACAGTGAATCATATATATGATCCAGTTTTAAACTTCTGTGGTTGATGATAAATTAAGACTTTATACTGTACCTAAACAAGCATTTTCAGAAATCTCATGTAGATGGAGAGAGACACATTTTTATCAGGGAGGAAAAAGAATTCAGGTTGCTGTGGAGGACAGCTAACTCTGGAATGTTCCTTGGAAAATAAAAATTATCTGGCACTTCAGCTTGGGCGCCTTGTGTGATGCTCGATGAAATTCATTAACAAGATAGTACTGCTGACCTATTGTAGGTTTTACAAAAAGTCTGGCTAAAATATCTCAGGTCTGCAGGCTTCTGACGGACTGACACATACTTGCAATGTGCAGACCATGGCAGAAGACTCGGTCAAGAGGATGGTTCAGTCAACAAAAGGTAAATCAATAGACGCGTTACAAAATCCACGTGTTTACCGGACTCTGACCCTGAGATAGCTGTTCTTTCAGAACGCCCTTGTAGAAAAAAAATTATAATCAGAAATGTCAGTCCTGTGTTTCACTGTGTGGCGAAAAAAAATCAAATCATTTATTTGCTTATTACACAGTGCATTATCGAGTGTTGCGAGAACTGGTCCGGAACGGCATGCTCTGGAAAAATAACAAATCACATTACAAATTCGCAAGGAAATGATGAAGAAGAAATTCACTGGATGCGAACGGTTGCCGCACTGGGAAACATAAATTATGCAAATAAGTGTTATTTACATTTCTAACATGAGCTGAAATTCCTGATGCTCGGCTCCCTTGGAGTTTGCCACTTTGCCCTCTAATAATCGCATAAATATAACTAAAGGGTATCCAAATAATAATTTGTGAAAAAAGTGTAAAATTATACTTCTGGCTGTATTATGACTACAGGAACGTGAACCGTTCTGATCCATTAAAATTTAACATCTGTCCTTTTAGCTAACCCCTATGAATGCCAGTCAAACCGGGGCAATTATGAAGTGCAACAGAAGCTAACATGTGGCGCATTCAGAACTTAACCGCGCATCGCTCTGAATCGGAACACGAAGACAGATGTTCCTGTCACCGGAGCATGTCCTGCTGTTAAATCTCCTCCGTTAATGTCATCTTCCTTCTTCCAAGTGGAGATTTTCATCGAACACACTGTCCTTTAATTCCTAAGAGGCTCATTACGCCTGAAGGAAGATCATAGTTCATGGCGAAATTATTCATAATAAAATAAAATAATGAAATAATAATAATAATAAAAAAAAAACTTTGGTCAGGATGATTGAATTTCTATCTGCGAGGAATTTAGCAGCTTTACGTTTCAGAACATTGTAGACAACAAGTGGGGTTTGGTATTAATAGACTTTGCCAGTAGAATACAACCCGCAATGGATGCAACCCAGACAGAACCCTCAATTACACAAGGGGAGCATGAAAAAAAATACTGATAGAACTCTGGCAGTAACTGAACCCACAAACAGAGTGGGGGGCAGGGGTGAGTTTGTGGTTTTCCACTCAAAACATCACCTAGAGGCCCGCAAATTTTCTGGAAACACTTCTTGGTTTTATTTACTTTCATGGCACCACAGACTTATGATTGCTTCATGGTTACATATAACATTAATGTTAGCTAGCAAGTAGAGTCAGAAGACTATAGCTAACTAGCTCGTAAGCAGACTATGCTGCCTCAGCATCTCCTAAAGAAATGTATTTAAGGTTTATTGTAGTGACTATTTGTGGCTACCAGGTACCTTAAAACCCCCTGCAAATGTGTAGTATGCAGACATAATATATATATATATATATATATATATATATATTGTGGGAATGTTTGTGGGAATGTTTTACTAATTCGTTCCCACAATGTATTAAAATTACAGTCAGTCCTGCCAGAACACTAGACATCATAGTGTGAATCTGTTCTAATGCGACTGACATATCAGTAGCCAAATCCAATCCAATTTAATGCAGATTTGCATTTGTATTTGTGTGATTTTCATTCAGAGAGAAAAGCACTAGGCAAACTACAATACGATATAATCTTAGCAAGAAACTCTATTAGCACGCAAAAACAACGATCCAGGATGAAGGATAGTGATGACATGACCCTACAATGCTAAACATAAGTGCTGCCAGTATAATTATTTTAGCTATGAACACATCGCTATTTTGATACAGTACTTTTCAGTTAAATTGGTCGAACTGGTTTTCAAATCTAAAAGAATCAAAGTTTTTGTACCTCCACGTGATAAATATTTTAAAATATTTGACAAATTATCATATAAAAACATACAGTAATCTTTTTAATTCATTTAATTTACGTTTGCTTTTCACAGATAGTCTGTAGCTATGTTGTCTTCAGTGCCGCTCTGCATACTGTAATCTGTTATATTTGTGTTGAGTTCGTGCCCTGCCACATGTTGGCTGTGGCTCACTACTCCTTACTAATGATGGCCAAAATGACACTTCATGAACCATGTACTGTATTTTCTGACCCTAATAATGGCGCTCTCTGTTCAAAAAAGGGCCTAAAGCATACCCCAAAGTAAAGCAAGAGCACCATCTAGTGGGCTCAGAAAATGCAGCAAATGGTTCATGAAGTGTCGTTTTGGCCATCACTACCCCCGACTCTTAGCAATCGACAAGGCAAGTTTGGCACGTTCGGCTGTATTGATAACTAGGCAATTCTCGTGAGACTCATAAGACCCATGGAAGATGTTTATATAATGTATTAATGTATTATAATTTATTACTTAAAATACACATGATTACATTATTGGCCACTGGTATCACTGTTTTTATAATTTCATTTATTTAGTTTGCCATAACTTACTAAGTTTTGGAGTTTCTTTCCTCAAATCCTATTTTTTCCATTGATACTGTATGTGTATTTTAGTATGCTACTTTAGTGAAAGCAATGTTTTTTAGAACCTATTAGTCGCCTTGTAACAGGACTGACTTGCAATATAATTGATAGAATTTTAATATAATTATATTATATTAATATAATTAATATAATTTTTATCATAATGTCATGACCGGGGCTCCACGGTGGTTTGGGGGAGGCCACAGCGTTAAAAAAAATGCGTAGCTGTGCTGCCTTCATTATCTAAAATTATTCCCATCTACATGTAGGCTGTTTAAGTATTGGACAGTGCCATTCCCAAAAGGATACACGAAATGTGAGAATTACAGTGTGAAAATGCATAATTAGTACTAAGCCTTTCCACGTGTGCATACACCACATCTAGATCTTTTTCTGTTGCAAAGGCATTTTACCAAGTTACAAATCCTGCACTGAAATTTAGTTCCCTGGGATATTTTCATTTCAAAGCACTGAAACTCAAATTTAACTATGTAGTGTTATATTACATAATATTATTGGATTTAATAAAATTTAAAAATCTGTTTGCATTTGTGTTAAATGCTCACATATATTAATATTTTGCAGAGTCACCAATCACTGCAACTTTATCTATAATTCTTTTGGGGTAAGAAATTGTACATACCAGCTTGGCATACTGTTCAAGAGTGATTGTGGCCCATTCATCCACGAAGGTTGTTCAGATTAGTTGGATGACTCCTGTGCTCTACAGTCAGCAGATACAGACTGTTTAAGACCAGGCTGTTGACCTGGCCATCATAGGACATTCACCTGAAGCACTCCAGCGTCATTTTGGCCTTGAATTTGGGATATTTACCTTTCTGAAAGACAAACCTTCTTCCAAGATTCAGTTCTTCATCAGACTGAAACAGGTTCCATCATAGTATTCTCCAGGATTTTGCACCATCCATTCATAGTTCTGGATGCCTGGTCCCTTCTTATTAAAAGGAGTCCCTCAGCATCATGCTGGCAGCACCACACTTCAATAGAGGAATGGTCTCAAGGTGCAGCCAGTGCTAGATTGGGCCATATATCTCTTAGCATTACTGTTAAAAAGCTCAATTTGGTCTCATATGACAATAGAATTGTTTCCCACATCACAAGTGGGTCACTATTGTGGCTTTCGGCAAACTCAAGATGAGTTTTCACAAGGCTCAGTTTGAGTAATGACTTCTGTTATTCAACCCTCCCATGCAGGCCAGTGTTATGCAGAGTTCTTGCTATGGTTCACTGGGGCACCTTCACTCCGTTCGCAGCTGATTCAGGGGCTGCATCCTTCGAAGAACGCAGTCTACAGAGTATACTTTGTGGGCTGTGTTCTTCGCAGGTTGAACAGAACGCCTTGGGAAATAGGACAGTGCAGCCTATGGATAAGCTGTTCCTGCCCATACCCTATGAGTCACAAAGCACAGCTGATATCGCCTAGCAGGGACACGCCCACTTTACCTCTGTGCAGTGCATCATGGGATATGTTGGGCTGCGAAGGGTCCATCGGGTGCATCCTTCACATTTCCAGACCACATTTGCAGGAGCCTTTGAAATGGGACTGCATTGTCACACTGATGTGACACATTCTAACTTCAAATGCAGCCTTAGAAGGATGCTGCCCCTGAATTCGGACACAGCCCTGTAGCCTTGCAGGCTGACCTCTGACTTCTGTCCTTTTCCTCTCATCAACAATAAGAGTTTTGAGGGCCAGGCCACATCAAGGAACCATCTGGGCACTTCTATGATGGTTCCATTTCCTGATAACCAGCAGTGCCTGCTGGGACACCCAAACACCTGAGTATTACCTTCCTACTGTATTCAGTACTTTTATTTTATCTCATCTCTTCTTTGGAATGCTCCTTTAGTCTTAACTTTTACAGTTGTCCTTCAGTTTCACAACCTGAATAATGATTGTGGGATTTTTTTAATTCAGAAAAAGTTACCTTCATTTTAATGATTCACAGGAGGAGAGCAACTAGGAAGGAAGTCATCTTCACCTCTGTGGAGCCATAATATCCACAACACAGGGATCAGATAAATGCACAGCGTTATCCTTAAGAATATCTCCTCAGGTAAAACAATGTCAAATTCGTTTTGAATTGGCAAGTGTAATAAAAGAATGCTAAAAAAAAATAAAAAATGTCAGCAAACTAAACTTTATTGCAGGATTTGTGATTCATTAAAATGGAAGAACTGGTCAACGGTCTTTTGCAAGAGACTGTATGTGTTTGGCTGTTTAGTTATTTTGTGTGTGTGTGTGTGGGGGGGTGACTTCTGGGTATCCCAAGAGGCAGCATCAGTTTACCGGGTTTATTCACATTGATTTTATTTATTATGCCTGCCCTTCATTTGCTTGGATTTGTATTCATTTCTGTTTCATTTCATCCCCAATAACCCCCCCCCCCCCCCCCCCTCCCCAATTTTTCACCCCCCTCGGAAAAGAAGGCACCCACCTAGGGCTTATCGATAAATCCCGCCCAAATATGCGATATCGGTACATCGCGGTAGGCTACTTCCTGTTTCTGGTGTGCGCTGCGTGCGCAGTCTCTCTCGCGCCGCCCGCGCACACGGCACCTTGAGCGGTGACGTCGCGAGTGGGGAGAGAAGGCAGGAGGAGAGGACGAGCGGACAGCTTCAACAAGAGGTAAGGATGAGAATGTGACACAGGAGGATCAGAAGTAGGGGTGGGCGGTTTAAGCGGTTTAAGCGGTATAAACGGTACACGGTATAAATTTGGCCAAGGGAGAGATTTTGATTACACCGGCCTACCGCGATAGTGGCTGTTGATGACCAGAGCATGTGAGCGGAGCGGTGAGAATTTCCGCTCCTTGCCCACGAGGCTGTTGACTCTGCCTACTCCTCCGCTCAATAGCGGTTCTCGCTCCACTAAAATGTCATCCCACTCCAGTGAAATCGCTCCTCGCTCATTCCGATTTGGGCATGCCTCAGACTCGGTATCGGAATGAGACAGAGCCCCCGCTCCTGCCTTTAAATAAAACACCGCTCCGCGCTCATTTCCGATTTGGGCATGCCTCAGACTCGGTATTGGAGTGAGACAGAGCTCGGCAGCGGTGTGTTTTATCCATTATA
Source organism: Petrocephalus sullivani (assembly GCA_026780845.1). NCBI lineage: Eukaryota > Metazoa > Chordata > Actinopteri > Osteoglossiformes > Mormyridae > Petrocephalus > Petrocephalus sullivani. Next base: position 2,741,776 of record JAODKM010000016.1, on the reverse strand, counting down.
ACTGACTTTTTATTATTTTTATTTTATAAAATAAAAATTATTTATTTTATATTGATGTATATTTAGCTCGGCAGCAACATGTCTTGTTGATTATAACCATATATTTAACTTGAAATTTATTGGGTATAACATATATAAAATACGTATACGAATTACGTATTTAGCTCCATAGCAAAGTGTTTGCTGAGCTGGCATGAACTGAATAATTATTACCTTGAGAAATCTACAATGTTAGGAATTTTAGTTCTGATATGCATTTAACTGCAGGGCTAGTTAGATAGACGTGGAAACAATGGCAGCGTAGTAACAAGAAATTGGATCCACAGTTTGTCTGGTTATGCTGGTTTGTGATGACAACTACCGGTATTACTGTACCATATACAGGTAATAAATTTCCTTTTTTTTTCAACAATAAATGTGTACGGTATTCTTCTTCATAGAAAAATAAGACATCCCCTGAAAGTAAGACCTAGTGCATATTTTGGACCTTAAAAAATATAAGACAGTGTCTTATATAACAGGGTACACTGCCTGCAGATCGATGGGTGGAGGCCTCTTCGCTTAAAGCACGCTCCTTCGGACTGCTAGCTTTTCCCATTTCATCGGAAATTTTTCCAATTACTTTCATCTCCGTGCCAGATGGAATCCATGAGGGGGGGAGGCCACCGGACACGCTGATGCTGACAGCTGGTGACATTTCATAATAATATATTTTTATCATATAAATCCCGCTCTCCATCCGGAGCCCCCAGGTACTCCAGAGCTCTGCTGCCCCCACCTCGATGGTATTTTACAATATGGCAGTGACAGCCTGAGAGCAGGGCTGACACGCACGGGCAGACACACATTTCATGCTGAGATCTGACTTTTGACATTAGATGACTGCACAAATATCAACCTTTAGTTACTTCATATTTTTTATATCAACAGTGCTAAAAATATTCTTACTTAAATACGGCTTCAGGGTCTGAACCCACCGGCCTCAATAATGATTTACTGAGCCCTGGTTACTGTCATCTTCTGCAGTTACTGAGACTTAGAATCGTGTTGGGGGACAAGAAGGCAGCAGCATCATGTAATGATGTAGTCATTTTAATTGTGGGCTCAGGTCCCTTCATAGCACTGGACGCCTACAACTAGACATCGATCATTTCTGCCTTTCTAGATAAAATTAGTCAAAAAGCAAATTAAGTATAAATGTGTTAATAGTCTTTAAAAAGTTTTTCAATAAAAAAGTAATTAAAATAAAATTAAATACTGATGTAAAAAAAAAAAATTATAATTGGTTTTCTTCTTCATCCTCCCAGCAGGTTTAAAAGCGAGACTGGAGCAGCCTGTCTTTGACATAAGCGGGTTTTCTGTGACCGGGTGCTAATTATCTGAGCGCAGAACCACGAACCGGGCTCGAGAATGATCAGAGAGTCTCTCTGAGATCGAGAGAAGCCGTAAAACAGCCCCCTGCTGCTCGCTGATGTGCTCCTGCTGACCACATGCAGGAGAAACGCAGAGCCAGTCTGCCAGTCAAAATCATTTTGTCCACATGTTGACAAACAAGACAAATGTTCTCCCTTTAATTTAAAAATCAAACGGTGCAATGCATAGAACATAGTTAATGCAAGAACAAGGTACCAATTTAATATCTGTATAGTGTATGACATGTTTAGTACTGACAATACTAAGCTGACTAGCCCAAGCAAGTGAAAGGAAAAAGCACTCAAACAACACCACCCAAATACTATGCCAATGGCCAAGCACTGCATAAACACTGCACCAGCACCCACATACTGCACAAGTACCCACTGCACCAGTGTCGTAACATGGTGCCAGCAACCAAACATGGTACACGCGTTCACTGCACCAGCACCCACATACGGCACAAGTACCCACTGCACCAGTGTTGTAACATGGTACCAGCAACCAAACATGGTACAGTCATTCACTGCACTCGTACCCACACACTGTATGAGTGCTCACTGCACTAGCACCCAGACACTGTATCAATCTACATAGACTTGCGACACTCTCACCCTTTCGCCCTATTGCCTTACCTGTTGCCCATGGTAAAACACAGCCAGAAGAAACATTGCCATCAAAAGAAGAGAGGTCTCCTTGGTCCCCAGAAAATTTTTCCTGGAACAAGTGGTAGCAGACATGCACATTACCGTAGCTCATAGTCAAGGAACTATTGCATAGATTTAGTTAATGTAGTAGCCATTTTATAATTGCTATTGTTTATCTTTTCTCTATGGTAAAATGCCTTTGAGAGCGCATGTCTGCAGTGATGTCAGTCAGTGGCTGAGCTGTATGCATAGGGCCAAGTAACAAATATCTTTCGTTATTTTGAAAACAGTTTATTGAGTGGAAAATCCTCCGCGGCTCATTAGAGAAGTGAAAGAATATTTACGATGTTTGCATTCAGACTGCCTCTTAGACACACACAGTGATTATTTGTGTATTTTTAGGGACCTGGGGGTGCCAGCTGTTCTCGTCACGACAAGAAATCGTCTCCCGCAGCAACTCGCTTGGTAGGTGGGGGGGGGGGGGGGGGGGGCTTGGGGGGTGTGGTGGGGTGGTAAAAGGGGGGGAG
>JAODKM010000016.1:2727977-2739089 GCA_026780845.1 Petrocephalus sullivani | reverse complement strand
AGGGGGTCACCTGGGCATCTGTGTTTAGCCAGGCGTTGGTTGTGTTTGGCTGTTGTGTGCGTCGTACGGCGGCGGTGGGGGGGGGGGGTGACTTCTGGGTATCCCAAGAGGCGATCCGTATTTTCACGTCCATCAGCAAGACTCCTGGATTATGTGTTTACATCTGGTGCTGAGTGGGTCCAATCCCGATCACAGCTGCATTGCTGCGTTCTGCCCTGAAACAGAAAAAAAGAGTTTGGATAAATGTGGAGGAGTCCAGTACTCACATGGTTCCATTTTACATTCACCTCTTTTCAACGTAAAATTGAGCGAGCGGGGTGAGCCACTCTCTGGGGCCTTTGTGGTTAAAGGCCTCGTTTGAGGGCCAAATGGGGAAATCTCTCTGCTGACCAAAGGACTTGAACCTACGACCTTCTGATTGCACAGAGCCCCAGCCTGCGGAGCCAAGCACCGCCTGCCCACATCTACAACGCAGCCCTCAAACACCCCCACTTACGCCTTCGTTTCAGATGTAGAACATTATGGAATCATTTCTACATTCAGTGATACTAGGTAATTTGACACCACTTCCTAACGAACCATGTTCTTAGACTGCATCTAGTCTGGAAGTTAACAAATTATAATTGCTTGAGTAAATTCATGAAGAGCTTCCTTACAAAGCTACCCCCAGGTCCAAATGTATCCATGGAGTAATTATTGTAAGGAGGGCAATCAAGTTTGACTGGAAAATAAATTGTCTATAAATATACATGGTGCAGTTTATTCTTGACAGAACGTCATGATTGCGGCAGCTAACACATGTTGGCTCATATTATGGCTGCATTCATATTGTGAAGGCAGCGGGTGATTTTCATTCCCTTTGTGCGGGGAAGAACTCCACTGTGTGGGAATGTGCATCGCTGAGACAAATATTTATACTTTTCCATGTAGTATGAAGAATCTATGTCCATCGCTGCTCCAAGATGGTGCCCATAGCCATAGACGCCAACGAAAACATCAGATAAACAAGTAAGATTGCATTCAATATGTGAAGTCAAAATTAACAGAATTAGGGGGGAAAATGTAATCTATCAAGTGTTGAGAAGGAAATGACAGAGCCTTGAGCTTCAATTAGAAGAATGTCAAGAGGAGAATTGGTTTTCCATTATCTTTAGCAAATAAGATTACAATGCTTGGCTGCTGAACTGAGAATCCCCACTGTGTCTACAGCCGTGTGTGTTTGAGTGCGTGTGCGTGTACATATGTGTGTTGAGAGAAGGAGGCCAGGACTGCCAGGCAAAGACAGATCCGTCAGCATCAGAGAGTGGGGGATTCTTCTGGACTCGAGTAGTTACACATGTCATCGTGCCTCTTAGCCAGAAAGATTAAAAAGAGCTTTGGCCAAGAAACTGGAACTCATTCGCCGCACAGTTTCTGGCACCGGCTGCTGTCTGGACTTGAGAGGGAACAGGCAGCAACAAAGACGGTCCAGCGTTCGGTGGAGAACCAGCCAAGAAGCGAGAACGCCTCGCGGCATTGCGGGGAGACCAGTGAAAACAAATATGCAAGAAGGAACACATTTATTGCTCAGGCACAGTCAGATGCTACCAGTTTTATGGCACAACTCTGTATTTTGCAATAAATATCACATTCAAGCAAAGGAGCGAGCCACACATCCCATTTCAGTGGGAAAAAAAACAACAAAAAAAATTTCACTTTCTGCAGGGCAAATTGGCAGGCCTCAGTGTGAAGTGGCAGGCCTCAGTGTGAAGAGGAAGGCCTGAGAGACAGGCCACCATTTAAAAACATGCATTTTCTCACTCTGTCTTTAGTTGAACGTATGTATCGCCAGAGCTCTGAAGGCTCCCGGACCCCCTGTTCCTGAGCAGCATTAGCTTAGCTAGGCTAGGCTCCGGTGCGTTAGCCTGGAGCCTTCAGGTGGGCGGAGCTCTGATAGCTGAATAGCAGCAAAAGTGATAGCACTTTTTGCTAACAGTGCAAAGGTTATGGGTTTAAATACTGCGGAGTACACATTCATTGTTGCTTTGGATAAAGTGTCAGGTGATTTTAAATTGCTTCCTGTTTCTCTCACAGTGTTGCAATTATATTTGGTTTGTTTACTTACTCATTAACTTATCAATAAGAGATGCCAAGCAATGGCATCAACTACATTGTAAGACTCAATTAAAGCTATTTAATCTTAGCTGTGCGTTCTGAGAGTCCCACTACCGAAGCTCTCACGTTATTCTTAACCAGGAAGGAATGCTATTGATTTTAACACATAATAAAATTTATATAAATACACAATAAATGGTATTGTGTCATTCTATATCTCATTTTGAAACTTTATTGATACACGTGAAAATTCGTTATACTGCCCAGTCCCGGTGACTGTTTAAGTTGTATGTTTCGGCGGGTAAGCAGATCCGTAGCCATGCCCCTAGCAGACGCAACAACGAAATGTGTCCTCTGCAGGTAACCCATGTGACATAGTGACACAGCTACGTGAGCGCCCGGGGAGCAGTGCTTGGGGACGGTACCTTGCTCAGGGTACCTCAGCGATACTTGCGGGTTGGGGACGCGAACCGGCAATCTTTCAATTTCCGGCAGTCTTTACATTAAGACTGAAGTGTGTGCATGTGTTAGAGAAGGAAATGAAATTAAATTAGATGAATGAAGATAAAATTATGGCTTAATGTAACTGGATATGCTTTTTTGCTCCTCGCTATTTGGGGCATTCTGTTTTTTCATGGGGCCTGTTTGTCCTTTGCCCCATTAGTTTCCTACTCTGGTTGCAGGGGTCTTAAGAGAGATTTTTCAGCCAGATGCGGAAACTGTATTCAGTCTGCCTGGAATATCGGAATTACAGCGCGCAAACAACTGGACAATATTCAGCCGCAAATAACGTTAAATACTCAAATCGTCTTCTTTAACTCTCCAAACCGTCTATCTCTTGGTACAAAAGCTCCGGGTTGTTTCCTGCTGTTATCGACTGCTCTTGGTCAAATGTGAGAAACGCACAATTTTCGATTCAGTTTCCCTCCTCCATGAGACGAACTTCCCACAAATATTAGCTTAATTGGCTGATTTCCCCAGATTGATGGGAAACTAAATAAAGAACGCACCCGTGCTTTCCGAATGATCGTTTGAAGCTGGAAAGTCCTGCCAAGATTGTCTCTGACAGCAGTTCAGAATGTTTATTTATTATTCAAAAAAGTTTCATCTGTGGGAAAGGTAAATAAATAAGAAAATCACCTACATTTGGGATGATGCCATAAGTTTCCCCTTATGTACACATTACACCTTTGGAGTTATAACTCTCTTTCAAAGAGCACAGAGACACATTCCATATTTTTTTTTAATATCTCCAAATCTGTCATACAATTATCTTACTTCACTGTTTCCTCAACAGCCCCAAAATAACACAAGTGGAACAGGGATAGATAGCTATAGACACTGCTACACAACTGTAGTGATGCAACACGAGCGCGCCTTAGAAGTGACAAGTGGAAATCATGCATGCATTATCTGCCACGCGTGAATTCTGCTCGGGGAAGAATAGCGCATAGAATGTGTGAACCATTCCTGGCGTGGATCGCCAATGGTTTTTTGCACTGTGATGGAGACCACCAGGTAGCAAAGGGCAGAAAAAAAACAGATTTGGGTCCAAGGGACACCACCTCCATTAACCGCAAGAGTGTCAGAGACCCGGAGGAATCCCTGCTAGCATTCACTCCTGAAATGAGCCTAAATCCACCCTAGAGGTGACAAGGAAATATCTCCAGTTTCCCTTCATAACATTGCAGGAAGTGACACCTGATCTATCTAATGGCCCATGAAGGGTGACTCAGCTGGGGAGTGAATCAGGGGGCGGATTGGCATTGTCCATATCCACAGATATGTCTACAGCGGATCACGGGACCGCCCCAGTAGACTAGAAGTGCCTCCCGTGTGACCTAGATAAGTCACAGCCTACAATAGTGGCTTCCCTAGGGGGTGGCAGTGGTTTTGTTAGGGGGGCGTGGGCGCTAATAAACACATTTCATACCTACACCCCTCAGGCAATTTTGCATGGCAGTTAATTCCCCGGAGGAAAAATTATCAGTTTCCACATGCAGAGCCAGCGAATGCATGCGGCCATTATGGACCTGGTTTCTAAATAAAACGCAGAGCCACTTTCAGCTTGAAAAGATTCAAGGCTGCTCAGCCATATTGCAGAACCACGTACTGCAGAACAGGAGGCGGACCTCAACAAATAATCTCTGATACCTATCGGGGGGGGGGGACCACAGGAACAGCTGACACATACCCCACTCCGGCAGAGTAAGGATTACGCTCTCAGGAATCAGGAAGACATACCTAGAGGCAGGACCCCAGGGCAACTACTAGCAGAGTGCAGTATGCTGATGCCCACTTTGAAAGCTACATCATCTGGGCAGAGTGGCACTTAGCAACCGCTAACTGCTTGTCCGACGCCTGCGATTGGGCTGACGCGGGGGGGGGCTGACGCGGGTGCCCGCGGATGAATCCCCGGCTGCCGGTCGATCTCAGGTGGGCCCCGGTGATGTCACAGAGGGCTATAGCATACGTCAAGCATAATGGAAGAATGACGAGCTTGGCAGCTCACTAAGTCGCGTATTTACCTTATATGGGGAGGATAAAAGCGCAGTGTGGTAGCTTGGTTCTTTGCAAGATCTCTTTCTATTGTATACTACTTTCATGTAGCATTACATAAACTATTTACCAGAGAGCTCATACAGTACTGCATCATATAGTATAATTAAATAAAGTTTAATTAAAACATGTCTATTGCACACAACACATATTCAACCCTTGCTATAGCTGCTGTACAATGACATAATGCATTTGTGTGTTTTTTCTAGAGGGGCTGCTGTAATAAACTTTGCATTTATGCTTCAGATTCATGGGGGGGGTGTTCTGTGAGAGGCTGGTTTTGGGACTTTTATTATGACATTCAAAAATGAACATTTTGGTAAGTACTGCTCACTGTCCCATGTGAGGAGATGGAGGCAGCCTTACATAAATCTTTAAAAAGCAATATCCTTTGTAGTGAATATGCAATAAAAGTTTAATCAAAGTTGCGTCCCACTGGAGACCAGTGTGTTTGTCAGCATAATTAGGATTTCAACAATAGCAACAATGAATTAAAATGAATTAAAACAAGCTCCCTCTAAACTAGTGAGAGACTTTTATTATTAAAAGCTTTTTGCTCATACATATTATACATATACAGCTATACATATACAGAGCTGACTCTCGTTTCACTCTTTCAGAGGTAGCATTAATCTTGTGACACATGACTCATTAACTAGAATTAATATGATGAAAATAAAGGGCTTTCTTGTGGAATAAAATATGAGGGTTGCCAAATACTTTCTTTCATTTATTTACCTACTTAGAGTTACTTATTGCACATCTTGGTGAATATTACTTCTACATTTACCATCCGTGTGCTAATCTGAAACAAAGCAGTACATTACCATCTGTCAGAATTAATTTTATTGACATCGGCAATGAACAGAACCTGCAGCAGTTATTACCCTGAAAGGGCCAGTAGAACCGAGCTTATCCCGTACTGATTCCGGGGGGCTGTTAATGTCAGTCAGCGAGCCTCCCAAGCCGCATCGGTTATCGTATGAGTGGCTTCTGGCTTTGATTTACTCACCCAATTGATTGTGAATGTCAATAAGATCAGCTGAAAACTCCTGGGTGACAAAAAAAACGGCAACAACAAGCTTGATTTGCCAAGTAAGTAGGTTTGCCATCTGGCAGAAGCCATGGCCAGATCTGCAGCTAGGGGGCGCCGATAAAGGACGCCAAAAACGCGGCACGCGGTGATGTTTCCTTATTTTTGTTTTATACTTCTCAAAGATATTATGTAAGAATAATTGTATGGATATATACGTGCATAGATACTATTCTTTTATAATTTTACATCTCTTAGGTGAAAATAATTGGTTAAATGGTTAATTTTATTATTTTTAATTTTTCTTCATTTAGAGTAGTCGGTGGAGAAAATAGGTCAAATTAATTTCAACAACGAGTAAAACATAAATCTCTCCCAAGTTTTGCTTCAGACCTGCTTTCAGCCATTATAGAAAATGGTTGGATAGGTTATATTACAAATAACCGGATAATGATTAAAACTGACAAATCCAGCTTGGGACGATAATGATTTAATCTATTCTCTTTGAACTTGACTGGTTTTACCATTGCATGTTAGAAAATGGGCTGGTGGCTCGCTCATGCGGTTGGCGACCTGTGCCTGTTTCCAGAAGGTTCTGGAAATCCTGTGGCCTTTAAACAAAGCCCAACTGCTCCAAGGGTGCTGGATGCTGGCTGGCCTGGATCTCCCAGCCCAAGCTCTCCTCACTTGTAGGCTGCTTTGGACAGCAACATCTGCGAAATAAATCAATCAGTCAAAACGCCATCCTCACATACAGGACTGGGCAACAGTCTTCTGCAGTCAAAGAAAGTGTCTAAGGCTGTGTATCTGAGTAGTAAGGCTATATTTGCTCAGAAAAAAATACAACATATGGAAATTAACAGTAACACGATAAGAACCAGAAAGAAGTTACTGATATCTAATTGGATGGCTGCATTAACACTTCTTTGGGTCCCAAACCACTCCTCAGCGGGACCTCAGTTATTCCATGTATTAGGTAAATTTCACCACTAGCTCAATTAATTAATTGATTTAATTAATTTACTCAACAAGGTATTGCTTATCCAAACAAGGTGTGCTAGTGGTCGAGTCAAAAAATACATCACCGAATTGGATGGCTACCAGAAGTATTAAGGTAACTTTGAGAGGCTTTGAAGTGGCTAAGCTGACAGGCAGACATAATGTCATAATTCTACATCAACATAAAGATTATTTAAGCATCATTTTCTCTGACTTTTGCACTGTACTGTATGATGTTCATGGAACATTTAGACAGTAAATACGGAAAAATAATCAGACTGGCACTAAATGCTGGATTGTTAGTGAAAAAACAATGTTCTGACTTTCAATTGCCAGTCCAACCACAATGCTGCTAAGACACAGATTAGTTACACCTGCAAGGAGAGGAGACGTAAAGAGTGCATTGTTTTAACATAAAGCCGCTGGCCCTGTTGTGCTGCTGATTGCTGACTGGCAGTGCTCCAGTCCGGCAGAACACCAGACCTTTGCCTGTTTTGAATTGTAAACTCTGTTGCTGGGGGCACTTTCCCCGTGGGTTTGTGTAAAGGGTAACTTCTGCTAGGGCTGACTGCACCTGTCCCTGAATGCCTGGGACCCGGAGAATTGCCTTTATACATTAGAGGTGCCCCAGAAGTACTGTCAAATCAGATGTCCTTTCAAAATAAATACAAAAATACCTTTTAAAACAGAAATAACACTGTCCATTTGTTCCTCTTAACCGCATGTCCAGTCCAGGGCTGAGCTTGAAGCCTATTTAAGGACGAACTGGGCACTAGACCGGGGACAGCAATCCATTACAGAGCAAACACTCAGGACAATTAATAAATTCATCTAATTCATCTAGCTGCATGCAGAGGCTGTAAATTCAGGTCGAGATAGAACACGTCCAGACCAAGATGTGGTTTCAGTCAGTTGGGCACTCTGTCACTGTCACTCTTTATACTCAACTAGTTGTTTGAAATCTTGGTCCGGACTTTTCCCCTCTGTGACTGGACTACCCACTTCTGGTTGCATGTTTTATTTTTTGACTGAAGAAAACCAGAGTAGCCATGAAAACGCTGAGAAACTGTAAACTGTATGAACACCGAGCTAAAGATGGGAACCGGGCATATAGCACTGGAGGTTCCAGACTGCAGTGTGGCTAGCAATAAAGTGTATTTGCAGTGCACAAACCGTTATAGTGTTTACTATAGACTGCACCATAGCCCTGCACTGGATAATGCATTATGGAAGATATTTGTATGAATAGAATCTGTGATACTTATGAATGGAATTATGTATGTATGTGTCTATCTGTCTATCTGTCTATCTATCTATCTATCTAGATCTATAGATCTAAGACTGGTCATGGTGACATCTCAGCAATCTTCAGCTGCATATGAGATGGGCAACTTTGAAGGTCCTGTCGCTAAGTGCGACTGCAGGCTGACGGGCCGCACAGGTGCACCACTGATTATACACCGTGCTTTTTGTCTGGGCCTTTGATATTGCCAGAGATATGAAGGAGCCTCCACAAGGATCAAGAGTAACAGATGTTAATAGCCCACATAAAAGGGAATTAGCATGACATGCCAAGCTCTTGTTTGGGTCCAGAAAGCACACTGAGCGACCTATAAAACTACGGAGAGGGAGGGGAAAATGACAACAATGCATTTCGCTGCATTGTTGTCATTTTCCCCTCCCTCTCCCTCTCCACAGATAGGAGAAGACACACAGAAGGCTTCAAAACGTTATCACTCAACCTCAAGCATTCTTCCATATTTATGATTTCACATCTCTCCCAGTAGCTAATGCCCTGCTGGTGTCAGCAGAACTGTGCACGAGTGCAAGATCATTCAAAGGGCAATAGTAATTACCTTGAAACTAAGCATGTATTATTATTATTGTTATTATTATTATTTCATTAGGTTTTTCATTATGCTGTAGGATTAAAAAAATATCATTTCCAAATCTTATATTAAAACAGGCAACAAAGACTCAGCCATAACTGGCCTACATAATTAATCTGAATTTGAACTGAAAATAGGAATGCAAAATAACGAAGAAATCAATAAAAACAAAATAACTGATTGAAAGTGTGCTTATATGTTTATTTAGGCTGCATTCGTAATTTTCTGTGACTTTTTATAGATCTCAGATGAAAGCACTCTGGGGTGTTTTATATATATTAGCCTTTTGTGTGCTGAATTGATTCTTAAATTAAATGCCTCTAGGCAATTTGCAAAGACTTCTGCTGGTAATTAAGCTGCAGTCCCTGAAATCTGCTGTATTGTGCTCGGGGCATCTCTCTTAAAGCATAACAAAGTCCTGTACTAATGCAGCCTATTGCTGGACTGGAATTACTGTACATTATATGGCCAAGAAAGGGCTGAGCTGAGCTGGGCTGCAATCAGAAGATGCAGCCCCGTGTGCCCGTCCTCTTTGTTCTAGCAGAGGGGGCAGCTGACTCTGATTTGCTGAGTCCCCGCGGTACGTGTGTCGGATGCTTGCAGGTTTGCGCCAACCCCTCCTGTCGACGCTTACCCCTCTCACACAGAGAAATAAACAAGTAGGCAAATAAATAAATACATTTTTTAACAAGCTGAAGGACACACTGCCCTGAAACCAAGGACTGTATTCTCTCCCAGTGGTAATGAGCTCTGTGCAGATATCGCACTGGACACTGAACTGACTAAAATTTAGACTCGTGACTAAAACATACATACATGTCTCTTACACATGTATGCGTCTTTAGGTGCCTGTGTGATTGTGTGCATTACAATGGAACTGCACTAATCAATAACGATGATGACGCATTATTATTATTATTATTACTATTACTACTACTACTACTACATTCTTTTACATCCATACATTTTCTATCCAGGGGTTATGGGGGTCCGGAGCACCTCCTAGAAGGTATGAGTGCAAGGCAGGGAATAACCCAGGATCGGGCACCAATCCTTATTATTATTATTATTATTATTATTATTATTATTAGCTGTTGTTATAGTAGTAGTTGTTGTTGTAGTAGCATTACTGTAATAACATTATTAACTTGTATTGTAGTGGGAAATAGTGTAAATAGGCTGTGTTGTTTAAGCTCTATAATAACCAGGATTTGTCACATGCTGTGGGACTTTTCCACCTGTAAGACGGCTGTGGGCAGCCAGACTAGAGAAGGAGAGAAGGAAAGACATTATTCAGAAGCGAATTGCTGATTATTCATCATTTACTTTCTGCACTGAAATGATTGTGTTGTTTCTCCCCTCATATGCAGACCGTTTTTTTTTCTAAAACAACTGCTGTAAATGTCTGCAGGAAAAAAAGCCTCCGATATGCAGATCGTGTTGTGATTCGCCAATGTCTACCCACTTCTAATTTTCCCCAATTAAAAATCCATTTGAAACGTTTCACATTTTAATTCCAGGCTCCAAGAGTACAAACGCCTGGTGCCACCTTCTTTAGGAAGAGCAGTATTCAGAGGACGCGCAGGTTAGAAAGCTGGCAGGTCCGTAGAATTATAATTTTGCTTTTCTTTGTAAAAATTCATGGTGCTAATATTGTAAAATATATTAGCTTCTTACCTCGTCATGCTTTTTAGCCACCACTGCTGCACTGTTAAAAGTGAAGCAGCTTTTTAAGTCTGGTTAAATATCCAAGCCCAGCTTAACTATGCACTCAGGACAAGTGCAGTTGTGATGTATTTTTGTGGTATTCCCGAAAGGCTAGGGGCCCAGGGGTGCATTTCCTGAAGGTCAACAGTGCACCGTATTCAGTTCAACTCCTTGTGATGATCTTATGAAAACTGTTTTACAAAAAAACAAGAAAAAAAAACTGTCACTTTAATATTGGGTTATTCTGTTCTGAAAGTGAGTTTAATGGGAAACTAGTCTGTATAGAAATAAAGATTTGAACTAAATATTTCCAGAATATATATTGTTTATAACATATTATATATTGTATATATAATATGTTATAAATATATAATATATATTTATATATCCTCCTGAAATCTGTCTCTCTCTCTCTCTCTCTCTCTATATATATATATATATATATATTGTTTATGACCTAATATTGCCTATGTAGTTTCTTATTTTTATATTATACACTCTGTGACAAAAAAAGTTAAGAGTTAAATGAATCTGCACACGGTGAAAGGTCATATGACTGTATCACAATGATTATAATATCAGATCAAACAGACAGCATTGGCAGTTTGGGCACCCTGCTGGTCCCATGTCAGTAGGGTGTGGCACCCCCCCAGGCCTGGATACATGTGGTGATGCGGTGCGGAAGGGAGTCGTACGGCCTTTGTATCCCCTGCTGTGGCAAGTCCATGATGCCAGGAGTAACACTGGTCATGAATCTCCACCACACTGGCAGGATTGGTCCTCCCCCCTCAGTGCCGCCATACGCCACACGACGGCCATCCGTGGTAATGC
>JAODKM010000016.1:2713546-2724782 GCA_026780845.1 Petrocephalus sullivani | reverse complement strand
CGAAACGCAAACCGAGCCGAACTGAGCCAAACCGTACTGAACCGTGTCGTACCGTACTATGCAGTGGAAAAGCGCCATATGTAAGCTGTTAACATAGTTAGCAACTGTGCTTTTGGGCAACTCATCCCAGACTAGTAAACCTAACAGATTAGTTCAGCACTCCCATCAGCACATCTCTCAGGAGCAACAGTCAGGTCAGCTTGGGGAGCCCGCATTAGTACGTTAGGGATATAGGCAGAAAATTTGTCCCCCTGACAAAATGTCACTTTGAACCCTCCTGCCCAATTTTCTTCAAGGGCCCCTTTATTCAGGTTCTGGGCCCCATGTATCGACTAGGATATCCATCCCCTTTAATGCCCCAGCATAGGAGCACATCTGCTGAATCGATTTCATACTACTGCTCTATGTATCTTTTTTTTCTGGCATGTTAAACATGAATATTCATCAAGCACTGTAATTAGGTCCTAGAATCACAAGGACAAACCCCACGAGATGGGTCTCCTGAAATCAAAGACAGCAGGCTTGTAGTGGTCACCTCCCAGTATGCACAACACACTTGTGAACTGCACTAACACAGGACTTCACTTAAACACTGAGTTCTTGCTATGTGTTGATTGGTCAGTTTCCTATAATCGGGCATGTGTCACTAATGTTAATGTGAAACAGCTGGATGTGTCTTTTAATCAAGGATATGAACGAGTCAAAGCACGAGAAGAACCAAACTATTTAGCAAAGCACAATTTGTAAAACCTGAAGTAGGTCAAAGTGTCCTGCTCACATGGGTTATCTCGTCAGCCTACCTAAATTGCTGCTGTAGATGACAGTGGTGTCAAATGTAGGCTTTGGAAGGTGAGATGTGAGTTATTGTGCTGAAAATCTTTTCAGGGTCAGACATCAACTTGCACTGTTAGTCCCTACCACAAGCCTGTATGATGTCACTATCAAATGATCAAGCCAGGAGGGTGTCCCTTTAGAGATCCATAAATTTAAATATCTATAAATAGCTATAAACGTGTTAAGAAAGAGTTGCATCGGCTTGTTCAGCTGGGCAGGGCATCTGTGATCCAAACACTTGTCTCCTGTTCTTTTTGTGCATGTATTGCATCCAAAGCATGCATTAATAATGCAGAAGGATACCTTCCTGATGCAATTATATGGCAAGGTTCTACTATGCTTCAGATATGCTTCTTAGTAAGTGAGAATTTCAATTTAAATGTATAATAATCATTCCCTCTGTGTTAATCAGTGTTAAGCGGACTGATGTAAACTTTAGCCATAATTATCATTCGCATTGTAAGATAATTTCTGATAAGAGAATCATTTTTCTTTTCAGGAAATATTCTCCAGCAAAGCATAACAAAGGGGCAAATATTTGTGTCATTAAAATACTTTGAGAGGTAAAGCTATTGAAAGTAAGAGGTTGTAACTCATAACTCCCACAAAAGCTTAATGACTGGATTTTCTCATTTAATAATGTACCGCAAGCTGAAATTTTATCAGCTTATAATGATATGGAAACTAATTTTATGTATCTGCATTTTTAAAAGTATTACATTTACTTGTCAAATTCGTTGTATACCATTAAGAATTTGCTATAAATTACATCCCTGCATTTTTTTGTATCCATTATTACTTTTCACAAGATTATGGGGAAAAAATGATTTGGCAAATAAATTGCAAAGGAGAATAATAATAGTATTTAAAACAAAAGGCTCACATGAATATGGAACATTAACTAAACAAATGAATTTTAGAATTAAAAAACACAAAAGTACAGATACTACTATTTGTGGTGACTGCAACATATCTGAGTATAACGTAACTGACTGAATTCCGTAACTTCTATACTTCCATAAAAAATATCTTTGATACACAGAGCAAAAAGGCTACGTGCATGCAACATGCTCATGTTATTTTTGGCTTATTCGATTTTTGCTATAATTTATCTTGAATGGTAAGGTGGGGGGGTATATCTGACATACGTAGTATCTGACTTGCTAACAGAGTACTTACGCCAGTCGGGAACAGCCTGTATTTGCAAGACCCTTAAGGGGATAACAGGAGCTTGATTGTATCTGAAGTTCTGTAAGACACAGAAAAAGATGGGACTTAAAGCAAAACATCTGCCCGCTGTGATAATGGACTGACATTTTCGCCAACCTGGATACTTGCGATAAGAAGCTGATAGCCTCTCCTGAGGTGTTGCGGGCCAGAGGACAGCGCGACAGATAGGACGCTCACCTTTGCTCCTCATATGCCCATCATTCCACTAGCCTGACTGAATCTGAGTTATTCTCCATTTTAGATTAAATTATTGCTTTCTTTTGTTTTACTTATAGAACGTTCACCTCAAGACTGGGGGAAATGGAACAGCGGAAGGAAGGAGAATATATAACAAAAAGCACATCTGCGGAGTTTCACTACACGTTTAATTAAGCCTATGCTTATACTAATGCATAACAACATCAAGGCATGGAGAGTAAGTCATAATTTATAGACTTCCTTAATAACTCGGCTGTATCTTAGCTTTCGCTAATGGGCTAGCCTCAGCTACTGGCCTACTTGTCCTCGGAATTCACAGTGGTGCTGAGGGGAGGTTAAATCTCATTTACTTATTACACATCCTACAGCTTTGGATGCCAGCCTCCTTTCTTATTGCTCTCGCATTATTGAATTCACCTCTCCTCAGTCTGTGGATTGAGGGAAAAATGGCTACATAGTTTGACACACTTTTAAAAATGTATTGGGACACATATTCATATGCATTCGCATATGCACACACTCATATAGCACACAACTCTGTATATACAAAAACTTGTTAATGATTCTTGCGTGTTAATTACTTTAGAACTATCATACAGTATATGATTTCAGTATGCAAATGTGGAGTATACGAATGAGATAAAGTAATTCATTTGTGAATGCAGTATATGTGTGACGCCTATAGCTGTGTGTTTATGTATGGCTGACCATGTTAATTTCAGTTATGTTATTAATTAGGTTAATTTTTGGGGCTTTAGTCGTATAATGGTTAGGGATGTGACTGTGTAATAGAAAGATCGTCGGTTCGAGCCCCTGACCCGCAAGTACCAATGAGGTACCCTGAGTGAGGTACCGTCCCCAAGCACTGCCCCCTGGGCTCTGAATTAGCTGCCCACTGCTGTGTCACGATGTCACACGGGTTAAATGGAGAGGACACGTTTCGTTGTTGTGCGCTGTCTGCTGTGGTGTGTCAACAATGACAATTAATCACTCCTCACTAATCTACATTGGTGAGACAGCCAAGTGTCTGAATGGCCATTAATTTTACATTAAATTTGAAATGTGTTAGTTAAGTTAGGGTCTATCCTTAGTTGCACATATTCGTTATGATTCATGTGACAGCTAACATCCTGCATTTAATATGATTTTTGTGACAATGTTTACTTGGCAAATAAATAAAGGGATGATTGATGAGTTTGACTTACAGTTAAAGTATTGTCCAGCCTGATATTCGCATGTTTACTTCATCACGACGATAATGTGCCTGGTAACGCAAGGCCCTGCAGATGTTTCTCCATGTTTGCAAAGATGACCTGCTGCTATTTTGGTTTCTCATCATTTCAGAAACATCTGGCCAGGTGAATTTGCTTCTCTAAATTTGCCGTAGTATGTAATTGTCTGCGTGTGTATGTGTGTGTGTGTGTGTGTGTGCCCGGTCATGAACTTGCTCCCTATGCTGCTCTGGATAGAGCCAGTGCTCACAGTGACCCAGTATGAGATAAGATGGATGGTAGATTGGTATTATTACAGGTGATTATCAGGAGTCTAAAATGGCTGGGCTCATGCTAATGCCACCCTGACATTTATTATTAGCCATCAGTACTGGGAAACTGCACACAGCAGTCATAGGCGGAAAGTATTTTTGAAAGTTGAAAGTCAGAAATACAGTTGTTAAAAAAAATAATAATAACAATAATAAACACAGTGAACAGATTCGATTTAGGGCTGGAATATTACCATGTTATATGTTATGCTAGGGAATGTTGTATTTTATTTCACTGAATTTAATAAGGCACCAAACAAAATAATGAGTTCTATAATGAATAAGTCTTTCCCTGTACGGCAAATCAGTTTATCTATACAGAATATTTACGAAGGAATACAATAAGCAGAGAGAAATCTCACAGACTGCTGCGCTTACATTGGATAGTGAATCCTTAAGTTTATGAACAGCTAAATTTAAAGATAATCATCTGACCACACACCAGTCAGTTTGAGGTAGTGTAACCCGCGCTTGCAATTTCTAACTCTGTCAAAATTCAGAAATAAAACTATTTTAGAAATAAAATGCGGACTTCTAAATTACAATGCATAATATACTACTAATTAGGATTGGCAGGCTGTGACTGTGATACAATGTGGTGCATTAGCAAATAAAGGGCCAGTGATGGATATGTGTTGAATATATGAGTGATTAAAAAAAATCTGGACAGGGTATAATAAAAGTGTGTCTTTTTGGAGACAGGAATTTTTGCGAGGGTTTTCTTTTGGCATAAACAGCTTAAACATAAACAGCGGTCCGGCTCCTAGCTCTGGAAACGCTGCTTTCAGGGATGGGTCTTGTTGATTATTAGCCCGCTTTGGCTCCCTGATCAAGCCTCACATAGAGCCGATTTTATAAAACAACAGATCTATAAGAAGGGAATGAGACGCAGAAAACTAGGGCATGCTGGATATTCTGTGGGAAAAGAGAAATATTAGTTATATTTTCTGTTCAATAATATGAGAAACCTACATTTTCTATTATTTTTAACGATTTTTAAGACATTTTAAATGTATGCATTCATCTTTTACTTCATAGCCATAGGTGTCAGAATTCTCTTAAATAAGATTCTTTGAAGCGAATTAAAAGATGTGTGAATTCCCGGTAAAACGCTCCTTATCCACATTAGTCTCAGGATCTGTATTATTTCAGCTTATTAGGTGATAAAAATGTTGCCCTTCCGCCATCAGTCACTAAAGAGAAAAGGAGGAATTCAAAAAATAGTCTCAGTCATCAAGCAACGGTTGTAAAGAATGTTAAAGAGTTAGATATTACGCTTACCACTGTTATCAGAGAATAACGATAAATGTAATAACGATAGAATAACGTAAGTCGCCACGCGCACAGCTGGGGAGATGGCAAGCCGGCACTGAGCAGAGCAGCCTAGTCACAGTCTGTTCTCCAATCTGTGGGCCGATCAAAGAGATTACAGCATCTGGACTGCCGGCAATTGGTTTAAGGGCAGTTTCTACCCCCTCTGCAATTCAGTAACTCAATACAGAACCATAAAACTAACATAAAACTTCATAAATGCATGGTACTTTCTGGGACAGAGTGATACTTTGCACACTGCACTTTACTCTGCCATAATTCCTATTTCAGTCATGTATCTCTTTTATATATAATTCATAACATATAATACATATATGTGTTTCTGTCATTTCTTCTATTTGATATCTATTCCATAAATATGTACCTCTGTCGCTACTTTGTGCATCATGTGGGGGCATTTGTGGACCAAACTCCCCCCGTCCCAACTGAGCCACCCCCCAAACACTACCCACCAAGGACACTATTTTTAATTCCATTTAATTTTTTAAGAAGCGCATTCATCCTAAAACAAAAAAGCCAGTCTCTCACCCCCACCCACATGCCCCCCCTGCACATGTCCTGTGCACTAATGTACACAAGGCAAATACAGACTCTTGAATCATAGGCTTCAGTTCTTTCTATTCCATTCTGAGGACACAGAGTTTCCAAATAAACTGCAAGAGGCCTGATAGCAGGCTATGTTGATGGGTTGTCATAATCTACAGCTATAATCTAAGCAAAAATTTGGAGCAAAAATTAAAATGATCAGCCAGGACCGTGCTACACACAATTACCACTTTGCTTGGAACTTTGTTCTGTGGCTGAATAGCAAAATAAGAGTTAGACTTTGGGGATGCATAAGGAGCATGGACAAAAATGTGCCAGTAGAGGCTGCACAAAGTATTTTGGGCTGCCAGTAATTGTGAAATGTATCTATTGATATACATATTATTCAGAATGTCTTGTTGATTAATTATGAACACTAAAGCATGATGTAAACAGTCCATTAGTACTAATGTTACTAATTATTACTGTGTTGACTGAAAATACGTCTTTTAAAAAAAAACACAATGATGAGAAACACGTGAGAGAAAAACTTTGAAATTTTATTTGACATATTTATCCGATGTGTTGTGCAACTAGAAAAAACCCTACACTTGTGCTCCATACTTTCTGAAGCCTCGGAAATGAGCAAGTGTTTGTTTGGGCTCCAACAGATACTGAATATTTATAGGTCTTATGCACAAATGTATTCTTTTGTCCTAATTCACTGTTATTTCTTTGAAATAGGACACTAAATCATTTCTTCTTTTGATCTCCTTAAAGAAGAATTACTTGATATAGCAAATAAACTTATAAGAATAAAGGCACACATATATATATATATATGTTATATATATATATAAAATGTGTAGAAGCACTATAGGTTTGAATGAGTTTACAGTAATCGATTTAACATCCACCCAGCATTCTTTTACATAAACAATTTTCTACAGTGTGTTATACTTATGTTGGAGAAATAATTAAATTGCATTAGATACATACTGAACCAAAACCTTAGTGTGTGATTGAACCTTATTGCTTTTTTTTATATCACTCCCTTCCTCAGCCCACGTTGGGAAAGTTTCATAACAGTTCGACTAGGACTAAACTGCTGAAAAGATGTAAGCGAACCACTATATAGAGTGTATCCAAGCACCAGCTTCCAGGCTTCGTAAATGGCTCTGTCGCAAACTTGGACTGGGTGACTCGCTGGTTACATCCATACAATTTAATTAAGGACAACAAGGTCAAACGGACAGGCGTCGTAAGCGTGGCAGTCGCCTCTTTTAGATGCTAATGTAGGCACATGGCTTCTGCGATTCACACGCTGCTGCCCAGAACTGGCTCAGCAGCCCTGCTGATGGAATTATCCCCCTCAAATGCAGTTTTAACACCATGAATAACAAAACTGTATGATATTTTCAATGAATTTCATCCAGGTGCACACTTGTCTTACAGAAACTAAGGATAAAACCAGTGCTCACTTATAAAATGACAATAGGGCGTATGCATGAAATATTTATAAAGATATTAATGAATAAGTAATATGATTTTCAACAACTGCCCTGCCCCTGTACTGGTTAAGTGGATAGAAGATTCTTCCTGGAACCTTTGAAATCCAAGCTTAACACTACAAAAAACAAATACATAGAGAGATTAAGTTAACCAGATCGAACACCTAGACAAACCTACTAAAAATAGGCAGAGCCTGCTTACTCCGCACATGTACGGACCTAGGGTGGGACTGAACCCTAGAGATATTCATTTTGATGTCATAATAAGAAATAAATCATTGAACATATAGTGAATTGTATAAACTTCGAAAAAACAACCAACTACGATTTTTGTCCATAGCCGTAAATAAATAAATTCACCTAAAAATCATACTGTTTTGTTACCCTGAACTGAAATTGTAACACTTTTCCAATAACTATGAAATTCATTACAGGGCTAATTTACAAGGCAAAAATAGCAGTTTCACCCTTGCAGTCTCCAGTCTGTACCGTCTCTTGTACAGAGTAGAACGGGAATGGGGTAGGACCAGGAATAAGTCCTACTTCCCGCACTTCTGACATATTTATGAAATAACTGTACTCGTATCTATCAAAGAACTGCTGAGGTCTCCTTTTCATCCGGACTGGCCTAGTTTGAGGATTCCCAAGTGAGTCTCTTTGGAATGGGTTTGGACCCAAGCTTAGGACATCCTCCTTATGGCCAATAACCATGACGAACAATCAGCTCTTTCACCCCACATGAGATACAAAGGCAAAGCTCTCTCTGAATTATTACTAATCTACAGCTGCTGCTAATTGATAATGCATACCTTCAGACAGCTATGCTAATATCTCGTTAGCTTCATCAACTAATTCAAGGACTACCTTCAGTAAAGCTACAGCCACACTAGTACAACAGCTTGGCCAACACAACAAGCTAAAAGGTCATTTTTTAACTAACAGGAGGGAAGAAAAAGAACCCGTCCAACAGCTTTTCTCCACAAGCTTGATGGACCATTACCGGCTTCGTTAATTGAGGAGTCACACCTGTGTGGAACACCTGCGTTCGACAAACTCAAGTGGCACCACTATTTTGGAATCGCAAAGATCCAAAAGAGATAAATGAATAAAAAATAAATTAATCACTCAAGATTGAGTCATTTTAAAAGAACTTAATATTTAAAGAACTAAAGTGATAATGCTGGTGAAACCATGGTATGCAATGATATTGCACCTCGAGTAGCATTAAATTTCTTGTTTCATAAATTTTATCAGTTACAACAGTGAGCCATTCATTACTACACCAACAGCGCTGTTCAGCACATATAAGGGTAATGACCCTAATGGTGAAGAGCCCTATAATAAGTACTGTTAAAAATGATGGTAGTAGACAAAAAGAAGCATACATGTATACCTGCACCTTTCTCCTTTGGGTTAAAGGCTGTCAGAAGCAGTAAGAGATAAAGTCAGTTGCATTTAGATCATCAGGGCAGGTTCCTGAAGTCTCTGCATTTTATTTTTAAACTTCGATTATGCTCAGTTTTACCAAATTAGCATGGATTTAGTTTAATAAGAGCCAGAAGGGAGGCCCCTAATCCAATCGGTCAGCAGGCTGATCTGTCAATCGTGCTTTCTGCGTAATTAACAGGTGCTCGCGGGGACTGACAGAACTTGGAGGCCACCCAGCGATTTCCGGATGGGGCGAGGAGGTGTGGCGGGCCGCCGGAGCACCGGCGCGGTTTCTGAGCCCCAGTGATAACGCTCGTCTTTGAATTCATGCTAAAAAGCTCCCTGCTGCAACCTGCGAAGGCAGCTTGCATTTCCTCACCAGGCAGACTCCTGCCAAATTTAGGTAGGCCACAGGCCTTGGCCGAATTACTACATTACACGTTTAGAATGATGGCAGAACTACGCTAATAAAATGTCTGACCAAACACAGCACTTCCAAGCGGTCATAAATATATATGCATCGTCTTTTCTGTGTGACTCTTATTTGCGTAACATGGGGAAATTCCTGAAGAGATTCACAATGGAAAATTAGTCAAATGGCTTCATAATCATAAGTTTCAACAGCAAACCTGGAGACTTACATTTTTGGCGCTGTACTCAAAACCCTAATGTCTCAAATTGGGTCAGATAATTAAATGAATTTAGCACAAGCAGAGCTGCAAACTTTGGTCAGATGGCTGGCGTGAGATTTTCAAGTCTGCACACGCATTTACGTGTATTTAACATTTTTATTACCTTACTTACAGTCTGTCGGGTATGCAAACTATCACAACGCTTTTGATGTTGCTAATTTTAGGTTTATAATTGAATAATAAGATTACTTGCGTGAGAGTCTGAAAGCGTGCGTGTCATGCCTGATGCCTGGGAGCTGGCAACCCTGCACAAGTGAAGGTGCTTGAGAGTCGATGATAACTGGAGGATTTCTTGACTGAATTGCACGTCTGTCCGCACTCTAATTAAGAGGTTTGAGCCTAAACACATAACAGCAAATACTGACAGGCAGGGCTGAATTTATGGTGGTGTGAGGCCCTAGGCTAGAGTTACTGTTGGAGCCACACCTACATCTCGTACCCAAGTCCAGCCTTAATTATGGTGCTCTTTAGTGGCCATTTGCATTGGTGACTGCACTTTGTTGCATACGCAAACAATGGCTGGGTCGGATTAGTTAAACAAGTCAGATAAGATAGATAGATAGATGATAGATGGATGGATGCATGGATGGATGAGAAGAATGCAGATGCCCTGACGGATCTATCAGGCTATGTATGGAGGGAGATAAATGCGATTTCCATGCCATGCATATCGTTGTGGCTGCATAAATTATTTATTCACAGAGTGATGGGCGTTTCTCACGTTGTTTTGAATGTGAGATGTATCAAGCTGCTCGTCCGTGCTGCTGGAGTTACAACAGCGAGGGGCCTAATTGTTTCCAGGGCAGGCGGTTACACTCCTGTCAATAAGGCTTTGTCAGACACAACGGGAGCAGCCTGGGTAGAATTTATACCCAGTGTATCTGTAGAAGGCAGGAAACAAAGTGAGATTAAATATAGCCTCCTAGGACCGCTGAGTATGCAAAAAACATCTTATTTTGTACGGGCTAGGGGTGCTTAAGTGACAATAAAAAAATAAATATTCAGCAGGAGCACAGTTATGGTGTCCGGCGACATACTTCGTTAATGGATGGACTGACTTGTAGGCAGATTAAAAGCAAAGAGATAAACAGGACTGTGCACAGCATTTACAGTCACACCTGAATAATAGTAATAATAATAATAATAGTACTGAACAACAAATTCGTTCATAAACATACATGTCAAACTTTTCTGAGTGTAACTTGTAGACAGCAGCACACTAATGAGGGAGGCAGTACTTCAATCGACTGCATAGCCTTGAGTCTGTATACTGAGACTGGGCGTGGATGTCTCTCAGAGATATATTGATTTTGCATTAATAAGCTTGCCCATTTATCCTGGGTTGACACTGAGAAGGAAAGACAATGTGAGTGGATAAGGTTGCACAGCAGTTTGACATAAATGCTGAGGGAAACCTGCCTAGCATGTATAGAACTGAAGATGCCAACAGTGGATCAACAGGGTCAACCATATTTGGTCAGATGTGCAAACTATCACCTGTATCCATCAAGCGATTCCTGGAATACAGCTGTTTACATATTGTGGTGTCCCCTTATGGATACAACGGTGCCAAATTTGCTTTGCCTACCCATAGGAAGGAATTAATTCAACTGTGTTCAAGACTACAGGAATTCCGGGGTGTGTTTCCCAGAAGCATAGTTGCTAACATAGTTACCAACTTACACAGTTAAATCCAACTGAATGAGTCCAACTATGTTAGTTTCTAACGGGAGCCTTTGGGACTCGCACCCCCGAATGGCTGATGGCAGCCATTTTTAAAAATATCATTACATTCCTGGAACCCTAGTTGCATGTTGTGGTGCCCCCTAGAAACAAAATTACACCATACTTTCTCCCAACGGTGACCTTTCTTTTATTTTTATGGATTTTGTGAGGAATGGTTACGGCTGCTGATCATTTAAAATGGCTGCGGTAAAGTCAAA
>JAODKM010000016.1:2685793-2713446 GCA_026780845.1 Petrocephalus sullivani | reverse complement strand
CTTTCTTTTATTTTTATGGATTTTGTGAGGAATGGTTACGGCTGCTGATCATTTAAAATGGCTGCGGTAAAGTCAAAGTCAAGATTATTTATAAAGAACATTCAAAACAAAATTTGTTAACCAAAGTGTGGTTTATTGTGTGTGTGGCTGGGGACCATATTGCTTAAAAGTTTCATATTTTTAAATAATTACTGGCGCCCCCTGATTTGTTCAAGATCACACATGTCGAGATTGGGCCTAAATCCTGGGAGTATTTTGCAATAGTTGGTACAATTAGAAAAATAGGCAATAAATAAAGAAACAAACAAACACACACACGCAACAAACACACACACACATACACAATAGAGAATTGATATAAATATATATTCAAATATATTCAAATTTCAAATTGAAAATGAACCCCTTTACCTTTTCACAGACAATTAAGAAAAGTACAAAAAGTACAAAAGTACTGACAATAATAAAAAAAAACATTAATAGTGACATGAAAAATACTTTATTATTATACTTAATACTTAATTCTCCCATGGTTTCAGTAAAAATGAGCAGGTTTTTATTTAAAGATGAATATAGCTGTAAAAAAATTATAATTTATTTGATTTGGGACACGCATAAAGTAACATCAGATCTGATCGTCATGTCTACACTGTATAAGGCAGTTTTAATAAACCAAAAATTTTACCCAGTTAAATAAAATGTGAGCAGACAGAGGAGCTGACAAAAGTGTATCCAATTGAAACTGCCACAATCCAGACATTAATTAGTCAAGAGTAACAAGAGGAACAAGAATTATAATATGACTAATTAACTCCATTAAATTCTGCTCAGGAAGGCCTGGAAAAGTTGCAAAGGTCATATACGACAGCATTCCAAGGTTACATTTTAATGAGACGAAAATGTATGTAAGACAGCTCAGCCGTGCGTGGAGCATAAGGAAATAAAATAGATAAAAATATTGCCGACTCCTTTACAGTTGTGCTCTTAAAATCTACATCTGTGTGTGTTTGATTGTGCGTATGTGTGCGTGGGCAGTCATCAGACTCAGATCCTGACCTTTTCGGGCCTGCAGAAATGAGAAATGCTGGGCTTGAGATAGATCTGATTAGACTGTTTCTCTCTGTGACGCTAACGGCCTTGGGAGGGTAATACTGCTTTTTCACACAAGGCAAATCAGGATTCTTGGCTGTGCTTCGGACAGCCGTAAGCAGCTCCATCTTGCAAATTTTCTCTAAATGGCAGGCTCCATGGGGTTCCCTTTCGTTATCTACAATATTAGTCATAATAAAATCTTTTAAATGTTAATGTATTGACTATCTTCCAGAAAGAAAACTGAAGGCCATGTTTGTTTTTTAATCAATCAGTTTGTGAGTTAGGTGAGCTCTTTTTTGGCGTTCCGTACTAAAGATCCTGGCAAATGTGTGAGAGGGTTACTGTTGCAAGTTTACAGGCAGATGCTAATATCATTCCACAAAGACAGTAACGATACCCAAAGATTGATGTATCTGCAAACTCAAAATGAAAGGGCTGTTTGATGGGTGAGCTCATGCCAAAACAGTTTTTAGACTACTAGCCTCAATTATTTCAAATGTGTGATCTGAAGAGATGCACTCTCGCCCAACACGGCAGGAATGCATAATACCCTTCACCATTACAAATTATTACAGTTGTTGCCACAGTTTTCTTTTTCTTAGTTTAGCTATTTTTCAGCTTTAAAGGTACTGGCAGCATATTAAAACCCATTTCTTTTTAACTAGTAAGGCGTTCAGTAGTTGCAGGTATATGTTCTGACTGCTTGGAGACGTGCTGCTAACACAGCTTCCATCGACGAATACTGACTCATTAGCTTTTGCAGCTAACCCGTAAGTAATTGTCTAGTGAAGGGCCCTGCCACACTCCTGCTCTCAGCCTTTATCAGTGGACATGACCATTCTGAGGTGCATCTAATCAGGTTCCCTCTCAGCTGAAGACTTCCTGCTTCCGACGGCGGTGTTGATCAACGCCTCCTGTAACGTGAGACAACTCCAACTTGTCGAATGAGTCCGATCCACTGCGGTACAAAATGCGAATTATCTTCGGGAATCAGGAGCCCATTTCTAGAAAGTGTGATTAATGTGAGCCCAGCCATCAATTTATTTTATTTCCAGAATTTAATGGAAAAGGAACAGACACACGGTCTGAACGTTGAAAAAAACTAGGCTACATGTAATAAAATTGCAAAGGACTTCCCAGATGGACACAAGGCACGGAAATGTAGCCATGACTTCATAGAGGCGAATGTTGAAGACCATATATATGTGTACGCATGTGTGTGTGTGTCTGTTTAATTTAGCAAAAGGTGATTTCTCTTTCATAGGAAGGAGGAGTCACTCTGGCATCCTTTAGCCAGGTCTGGCATGCTGACAAAGTCTGTCTGTGCTCAACAGATAGTGGCCTTGAGGAAAAAACACTTCTGTGCAGTAGTATTTCCCACCATAGAGATGGTTCAACTTCAGGAAAGCTGGCACCATTCGATGGTTTCCGAGTGACGTAAGATTCCTGGGAGATGGCAGTCTGCGCCTGACATAGACCCAGATGTAAGATTCCTGGGAAATGGCAGTCTGCGCCTGACATAGACCCAGATGTAAGATTCCTGGGAGATGGCAGTCTGCGCCTGACATAGACCCAGATGTAAGATTCCTGGGAGATGGCAGTCTGCGCCTGACATAGACCCAGGTGTCCGAAGGTCAGGGGAAACTTCTGTCCCAATTTTGGCTTCAGAAGAATTCCTTTTTGTATGTAACTGACCTTTTGTATGCAGGAGGGGACATGCAGAACTGTTGTTATTATTATTATTATCTTGTGTATGTGCTGCAATACATTCTCTACTTTTTGCAGCCTTATTGTATGATACTGTCTGCTGTCGAAAAGACACTCTTGTTCTGTTTGTGTTCTCTGTGTGTTGCATGGGCTTCCTGTAGGTACAGCAGCTTCTTCCCGTAGTCCCAAAGCATACACTAAACCCATAATCTGTATCCTCTGCCTTTTTCCTTGTGTAACCTGGGATATGGTCCAGCCACGCTGTGATGCTGGATCGGATAAGTGGTTAAGGACACTAATAGGCACAAAAATATTACCAGTGGTGCTTTCCCACTGGTGAACAGGAACTGAGTCGTACTCGAGCCGTAACCGAGCCAAGTCATATCGCAAAGAAAGACTAGTTACAGCATGGTTCCGGCTTGCCTTGGTCTTCCACTGCAGAAGGGTTAGCTTAGTAAAGCCCCTGGCGGGTTTGGAAAACAACTGTGACGTTAAACCGAAGAGATGCTTATTTGCTGTTCATATGGTGTACATCATGATTTACTATACAGTCGTCCCTCATTTATCGCATTTAATCCATTCCAGACTCTACCATGAAAAGTTAATTTCCGCGAAGTAGGATTATTTATTTATAAATAGAATATTTTCGTAGTTAGAGCATGTAAAACCTGTTTACGACTTTCTAAATACAGTTTTTAACATTATTTGAGCCCTCTAGACATGAAACAACACCCTTTACTCACCATTACACACATTACCCAATATATTAGACAAAATAAGAGAAAATAAGACGTTAGACATTACAAATATCATATTATTATTGTCCATTTAATTACACACACAGTTCTTACACAGAACCACTAACCTATGAAAATAAGAAGAAGCAGAAGGCTTAGAAGAAGCAGCACATTTAGGAGCCGTCGTGGGGCTTAGATAAAAGTTCTCAGAAATCACAAACACAAGAGCAAAGATGCTTCCGATGCGTAGCGATGTAGAAGCGTGTATGAGAGACAGGAACTTGCGTGAGGCTGATCAGTGCCGGTCAGTGGCCAGGATAGGAAGGGGATATAACTGTCTCAGACAACCGAGCGGGCGCTGTATCATTTTCACTGTCTCGATCAACTTTTTAATGAATATACAGTACTGTACATACTTTAATGAGCACAGTACTGTATTTGGAAAAAACGCGATAGAGTGAAGTCGCGAAAGTTGAAGCGCGAAGTCGCGAGGGACAGCTGTATACTATTGTCTGTTAGCATGTTATGTTAACATCAAAAATAGCAGAATTAGAATTCCCCTGCATTACTAATCCATTCCATTCAGCTGTTCTGTAGTACTTTAAGTAGGAGGTTGGAAATTCCGAGTTATTGGTAATGCATCAATATGTTGCGATGTGCAATACTACTAACAATGAACGATGTATAGAAAATGGCCTTTTTCCTTCAGATAATCCTTGCATCTCCATGCAGAACACTGCTGTCTCCCAGCATTTCAATCAGATGGTGGTGTTGCAACCAGCTCTGTTTGGTCACGATTTCGGCCTTGTTAGTAGGGCCATGTCAGTATGAGTACAACTCATATTGTATAATTTACAATGGAAAACTGCCAGTTTGCAGTATGGCTCGGGTATAGCTCAGTTATTGGTAGCAGTGGAAAAGCACCACAAAAAAGATTTTGAACGTGTTACTGAAATAAGACCATGTCTCATTGACCATTGAATGTTAATGTTGGATATGGAAAGAACAGTATTGTTAGCATAAAATACATAAAAAGCTAATGGCATCCTGACAGACAGTCTTTTCTACCAGGATTCAAGAAAGTCTATTCAGCTCAAACATTCAGCTGTTAATTCCGAATGACCACTACAAATTCAGCAGGATCATCCATTCTAACTCATAGCATCTGTTACAGTGTCCAAATGGTTATTGTGTTTGTGATAACTTGTTTGTCTTCAAAGCGCCTGCAGATCCAGAACATGCTGGTAAGTCCATGCCACAGATGCATATCTGCAGATCTTGCTACATTAGCATAAATGGCAGTGACCAGACTGCATCAGTTCATGATCCAGGGTCTATGGAGACCAGCAATAACCAATATAACGCGATAACGCTTTTAAAGTGATATAGATCTTATTAAATGCACACAGCTGTGAGTAACAACATTAGGGAGACATCTCATTAAACTATAAAAGGCATTGTCACTGATGTCCGGTCAGAAAGAAATCCTCAGTATTTTAAATATAGAGATTGAATCTTTTGGTATTTTATACGGCAAAAAATGTGCATTGTCCTCGTTTGATTTTTGTTTACATGTGCTCATTATTGTCATTTCAGTAGAACATGCATTCAAACCAAGTGTTTGCTCATCCATAGCTATGTAAATGTTTTATGGAGGCTATACAAGGATTTTACTTTGAATTATTTTGGGACAGAAATGACAGGCCAATGAACGGTCTATAAAAAGTGTGAGGAAATAATTGACTGAGAGGAAACAAGATGCTTCACGTAGTAAGCATGAATGCAACAAAGGCAATGGGAATTTGCACACAGTGTTGTTAATAAAAGATAACACTTATTACCAGCTAAATTATTACTGTCCTGTGAGGCGACAAAGCACTTGTTTGTATAGAAGCTTTTGGTATGTGAAGACCTTGCAAAATCTCACAGAGACAGAGCATTAAACACACTTACGGTTTGACACTGACTGTCATGTAGCAAGGGAAGAAATGACCCAGAATGCAGCTGTACGGGCAAACACCCCTCAATGGGCGTTTATTCATGGGCAAGGAAACAACGGGACACCAAACAAAACAACGGGCAGCATACAATGACTGGACTGGGAGCAGAGACTGAAACACACTTACAGTATAAAGAGGACGAATCAGGGAGCAAACACAAGGCATCTGTGATCAGTTAACAAGGGGGCTGGAACAAGAGGTAAGACTTACAAGACTCAGGTGTGGCTGATTTGGAGTCACGCCTGAGGGAAACACAGGGAATAAACAGGCAGCGTGGCATTGGATGTGACACTGACTTACACCAGAAATCGGATCACTTGGCATGTGGGAAAATTTTGCATCCCATTTACTTGGCAGGCACGATTATTTTTAATTTCCAAACTTGTAAATTTGCTGTGAATTTATAAAGTCTGAAAAGCGTTCTTTTTTTTTAATGTTTTCTAATCTTTTTACTGAAGTATAGAAAAAGAACAGGCAGATAATAACAAATGCAAATGAGTGGTTATCACTAGCAGTTTTAATGTTAAGGACAGTAAAGGATAGTTAACCAATAGTCGTCACATTTTAGCATCCCCAAGCAAAGGCCTGCAAAAAGTGTGATAATACAGCAAGTCCCGAATATGGGTGTAAATTCTTAAAATTGTCACAGTGTAAATTTCAGAGTTAGCTGAACGCTTTCATAATGTTCACTTTGGCCAGGGTTAATAGTTTTAGAAAAGAAAACAAATTGTCTTGCATGAGATGCCAAATTCTCCAGACCAAACAGTAACAAAATAAATGTTTTTATGTCTGAATTTTCCCTTTTTGGTTAATAATTAACCTGCTGCTGTTGTCTTTCCCAGTACTATGGTTTGCATTACAGACACGACAATTTATTACCATGAAGGAAGCCGATTTCATTCTTAATTAGATCCTAGGCACGGCATTTCATGTGTATAATATTAACCTTGTATAAATTAATCAATAATGTGCGTTTAAATTAAAACCCATGATATGGTTCTATATGAGGCTACGGATGCACTTGTACAGAAAATTCAGTAAATTAATAGAGCCGTTCACTTAAATGAAAATAAGTCATGCATAAGCAGATTTTGAACATTAAGTTTATGAGCACATAGATACCAAGATGTAACCAAACATGTCATGCATGTGAATGAGGAACAGAACATGAGTAAGAATACATTATTAAAAATTACCTGAATGCTAATTAACTCTGTAAAGGTGTGTTGAACTGGCAATTGACTAGGAGTAACTTTACACTTTATACCCACCTGCAGATATACTGTAAGTAAGCTATACTCGATAAATCATTAAGATGTTTCACAATAGCTAGGCCAATTGTTACAAACTATCGTTTTGAGTGAGGTAAATCAATCACAGGTAATGAGTCAGGACTGTAGGAGATCAGTCTACCACCGAATTCGTTCCCTGTCAGATTTGAAGCCGTTGGCTTTTGCCCTGCCTGCATTGAATCTCTAGTGTAAACAATGAAAAATGCGCATAAAACGTCAACGAAAGTTAAATCTGCACTACGGGCTGTTCTACAAACACCATACTATGGAATGTAACCCTGCTGAATGCAATTAATCCTAGCTATAACAGCATGGAGATGTTTAGACATCAATTTAGTGTTAAATATTGATCTTTTAAAATTGGTGTAGCGTGGTGGCGCAGTGGTTAGCATTGTTGCCTTGCACCTCTGGGGCCGGGGTTCTAGTTTCAGCCTGGGTTCCATGTGTGTGGAGTTTGCATGTTCTCTCTGTGCCATTGTGGGGTTTACCCCCGCAGTCCAAAGAAATGCTGAGGTTAATTGGAGTTGATAAAATTTCCCCGTAGGTGTGTGAGTTAGGTTGTTCCCTGCCTTGTGCCCGTTGCATCCAGGATAGGCTCCGGTCCCCCTGAGACCCAGTAAGGATAAGCGGGTTGGAAGATGGATGGATGGAAATCGTGTAATATTCAGGATATTGTTAAAACAGTAACTATTCGACAAGTGCTGGTTTTCCATTAAATGCATCGTATAACAATTTCGTTATGGACACTGTTTTACTAGAAAGCGTACTCAATATGGGACTATGGACAGTACTCAAGCACTGACAGTCATGTTGGGTTTCTTGGGGAAATATCTAACATGGAGTCACATTGAGTCACATGGAAGTTTTCTAACATATTTTAAGTATCAGACTACAAAAAGCCCTTTTTAATGACAGATTTATTATTCAAATGGCCTCATACGTTATTAAAATCTGGTGCAGTTTTAAATGTCTTTCGAATGTCTTTTTCTGCAAATCAATAATGCATAACTATTTTAATAGTGATGGCAATTTAATGAGTAGGCGCCATGTCAGGTAGAATGCTTTCAAATAGGGCCAACACACAAGTGTCAGTGTTGCATTTTCAATGAACATAAACTATATATATATATATCTATATATATGAGCCATATTTGTTCAGAGAAAACCATTGTTTTAGTCTATTTAATTTAGTTCATATGACTCTATTTAAATACATAATTAGGGAACAATAATTTTAATAAGGCCATAGGTATGTCAGACTAATACCCTGTAAGTATTCTTTATGTTTATTTATTTTTTATACGTGCAGATGCTAACCCTAATATAGCCATAAGGATAACACCCTGATAAATCAACACAGGTAATAATACCACAATTGCTAACACTGTGAATAAATAAACTGGCTAATTGCATTTGTTTATTCAATTGCAAAAAATTATGAATTCATATTAAGTTATCAATTATTCAAGTACAGCCACATATAAGTAGCTATTTAAAATAGACGTATGAAAAAGAGCAAACGCACCTGCGTTCCTTGCCGAGAGGAGATTAACGGCTAGGAAAAAGTGTGAAGAAAGTCATTCTGTCAGGGAAAAAAACAGCAAGGATATTTGCATAAATGTGCGATTTGGTTCATTTATATTGTGGGGAAACCTGCCGCATTTCTGTTGTGTTTGCAATACGTGTGGTTCAAATACTTGCAGGATTGCTAAGCGCTAAATCGCTTTGGGTTCTACGTAGCGCATTAGCCAGTGTAGCTAATGACCACCTTATGTCTTTTGGTTTCTTGTTATCTGACAGTGGTGGCGTCATAATTGGCTAGCCTCCGGGGTTCACTTCCTCCAATGCACAAGCACACACGATGGCTGCAAAGACCACCTCTCCTCGGGGGGGGGGGGGGGGGGGGTCACTCACATCCGAGGCCCCTCCGATGCGTCTGAATGACAATGCGGGCCAAGCCGAGCCAGGCGTATCGCTAAGGTACTCGAAGAGAGACGTTCTGACCCTGCTGCTTCGTCGAATGACAAGACGGCACAGCGGCGTTCCCAGCACTTCCTTTGGCTCTGGCCTCCAACCTGCCATGCACCACATACCTGTCCATCACTTCTAATTTTATTTTATCGTTCCTATAAGTCCTATCCACAGCTAAGCAGCCACTGCTGCCATTTTCTTTGAATTGACGAAATTGACTCCATTTAGCCCCTTTCGTGATAAATTAATCTGCCTCCTAATCAGTCTAGTTTCAACTGATAAGGCAAGGGGCCGAGGTCTAAGTATAGGGAGGTTTCTCATCCCATGGGCCACTGGCTATGATGCTGCAATGTCATAAAACAAACAAAAATTTGTTTGCACAGATGAAGCAGTGTTGTCTTGCTATGTTGAGTGTCAGATGAGTAATAACTTTAAAATGTAATGAGTGGCATGAAAACTGTCTTCCGTTGCTGGGCAGGAAAGTAACACGGAACGAAATATAAAATGCAGTTTGGCAAGGTGCAAGTTTTATTGTCACGTGTTCAGAGGATAAACAGCGCAAAATAGGAGAAACGGCAGGGCAATAAAAGACAAGCCAATGCAATAAAGAAAACAACTGGACAATTAGTAAGCAAGACATAAGTGATGCTGTGGATATATGGAAATGTCCATAATCTCACATGTAGTAAAGTACTGGTAAAGTGCAAAAGTGGAATATTACCAACAGTGTGCGGTACAATGCAGTGGGTGAGCAGATGTGGGTCACCGTTATTAAAACTTGTTTTTATTAATCTTGCCTAATTAGCCACTTACCAGGTGTGGGGTCACAATGAGGAAACCCCATGCCTGGGACGCCAGTGCAGTCACGGCACACGCTCACACGGAACAGGCACCTTGTGGGGCACTGATTTACCTAAATGCAGCTTATTGGACTGGAAGAGGACACCCTCTGAGACACTGAGCTAGAGCGAGAATCGAACCCCCGCCATTCGAGAGCCTATAGTGCTCTATAAGTGTCGCTGCCACACGGCCAGCTTCTCCTCAGAATCTTGCGGATCTTCCTCAAGGGTTGCTACAGTAGGCTAGCGCCAGCAACATTTATGCCGGCCGCCTGAGCCACCAGCCGTTATAACCAACAGAGGTCGAGTACATGGGCGACGAGCATGACAGTAATCCATGTCAATGTGCACGCCTTGCGGACTCTTCTTTAGTATTTCTATACTGCTGCTTACAGTAGTACCATCAGGACTGGTGGTGTGAAGATTAATTGCTTTTATTTATTGCTTTATTACAAGGACATGTTTGAATATTGTATAGAGACACCCCAGCTTTCTTATCAAACATATAGGAGCTCTCCTGTGAAATGCCCCGCCTACCCGCATCTGACAGTCACATCTCCACATGGCTGACTATGCCACACCTCTGGTATTATTTATCTTTCATTTTTTATACCCCTGCAGTTCATCAGGGGTCCACATCTGCTGCCTGTCACAAGCTCATCTTTCTTGCTATGAAGCCAATGTACAATAGCTTCCATAGAGTGCCACTGTAATGCCTGTGAATGCCTCTAAATATATACTGGCTTTCATATATGACTGACTCTTCTGTGCGTCCCGGAGTGCCGTGATGGAGAATGTTGTTTGTGAATAGTGTTTTCCTGCTAGTCGTGAACACATGCATTTTTAAGTACACGTGCATACTTCTTCATTGTATTTTTTAAGAGTTAAGAATGTTTTGTCACAAATGTCACAAATGAATGGATGAATGAATGAATGATTGAATTATGATGATGATTATTGGATAGATGAATGAATGAATGAATTTATGAATGATTGAATAATAAATAATGATGGTGAACAATTGGATGAATGAATGATGAATGAAAGTATTTAGCAATACAATGCCAGATACCAAAACAGTGTGCAGCTATGGGAAGGGTCACTGACCCTAGCTGTGTAATGGCATATTGATTCCTCTTGCCTTCTGTACTGTCTCCTGATGGATGCAATCTGCAGCTGAATTAAAAATGTGTCCTTCTCTGCTTTGCCCATTATACATACATTTCAGTAGGCCCACTAATGTGGTAATGAGTTCCTCTGAAGGCTGTTGGGGTCCAGTGCAGGTAAGAAGGTCAGAAGAAAAAAACTGCCAAATTCCTTTATTACAGAACCACTTTTAAGACCATTAATTAAAGTTGCAGTATTTGATTCATTAATTCGCTCAGCGGATGTTGTGTGGGGTTGATGTTGGACCTGGAAACAGCTGTATTCCTTTCTTCTCTAAAAACGAAGATATATGCACATTTCGCATCAAGCTTCCCACTAATCAGTTTGCTTTCCATGGTATTTTGTAGGACAGTCCAGTAGCTACTTGTAGTCAAAATGTGAACTAACAATCCCCAGGAATGCCTATTTATGGAGTCAGAGGTCTGCAAGCCCTTTAATGCAATCTAAATAGTCTGTCTTTGCTGCACTGTTGGCATCATTTACAAAGATCAAAACCCAAATGGCTAAAAATGAAAACAGTGTCCTTGTCCTCCCTAACAGCAGATGATGCACTTTACACCATCACCACTTTCGCTTGTTTTATAATTCGATATATCGACAAGCTACAATATATATTTTGATTTTTAAAGTACTTTCTATGTTGTTTCAACTCATTTTCCTCCCGCTGTTCTGTCACCCCAGTCTAGACGAAAAGGACTTTTATATTTTTTTTTAATGTAGGCACAGATAGTGGGAGACAGCCATAAACAAACAATGTTTAAAGGGTTTCCTCTCTGCGAGTTAGGGCTTTGGGTGCCCGGGGTTACTATTTTTGGCCTCACCTCGGGTTCGAATATGTGACTTCTGTGACTTCACCCTTCTGCAGAATTTAAATGAAATCTCAAAAAGATGCCAAGCCGGCATAAAGCATGACTCGAATGTGTTTGAACCCTGAAAACATTGGTTCTCTATCTGCAAACTTTGCTCATTTGTGATTAATTTCAGCACCGCTTCCAGGCACTTAGTGTCACTTTCGCTGCGAATGAAACTGCCACATTCAATTTTTTGACAATAGTAAAGAGGGGGACTTGTGAAAAGAGTTAGACACATTGCAGAGATTAAGGCCTTTTTACACTAATATGACCCAGCAAACATAGAAATAAATAAAAGAGAACGGTAATTTCTCTATCATTTTTTAAAACTTCTTATTTTATCATTCAAGGCATTTCATTCAACAAATTTAAATAAAATTTAATAGCCTTTATTTTCTATAACATCATGCAAACTAATATGATTTTTAAAGAAAATATTAATCCGTTTTCCCGTTATTACAAGCTGCCATGACATTTTTTTCCATTTTAAAAATTACATTCAACTGCTTGCAAAGTGATTTAATGGATAGTTAATGTATAAATTACAAATAAATAATTTCATCATTGTCAAAAAAAAAAGCTCAGTAATTAAATTATTTAAAAACAAACTATTGGAAAGAATCCCTTATGCACATGGATTAATTGTGGGACTGTTCTCAGGATGGTTTAGAATAGCGTTTCACGTTTTGTACTTGCCACAGCTGTGTTTGGTAACCCCCCCACGCCCACTCAGCAGCCTCGGAGGCAATTTCAGTCTGATCCATGCGCCTTCCTTTCTTAACGATATGCGAGACAACCAGCGCCTGGGTTCACGCAAAGGTAAACGCTCCCGTCCGAATGCACATGAAGCGGAATAGAACTTGTATTTCACTTAACGTCACGACCCCCGAGGACATGCTGTCATCTTTATCAATAGTCCGATCATCAGGCAGTTAGCTAGGCTCTGTAACGCTGCCAGAACAAACATCGGTTTAAACACTAGCCGATGGTAGTATTATCCCCAGTCTTATAATCGTACTCACTTCTTTATTTCATTCGTTATTATTTATTTAGCGGACACAGTGACGTGAAAGTGAGGCAAATAGCACATTATAAACAAACATGCCGTCAAGGAGTCGGCTAGGCATTAGAGTGGATAGGCTGGGCTTCCAATGAATGCCCGAGTACCAGTGTCAGCAGTATTGGAGCTGAAGCTGCACCTCTTCCAAACAAAGCAAGAAACTAATAAGCCTAACTACCTTTTGGCTTTCTTTGGAGAATGCTGCATAGCTCCCTGTATAAAGTGTATAGAGTACATGGTTCCAGGGATGTCAGTACATCGCACAAGGCATGCACACATTCTCACGCGCAGATCATTA
The DNA here is from genome assembly GCA_026780845.1 of Petrocephalus sullivani. Lineage (NCBI taxonomy): Eukaryota > Metazoa > Chordata > Actinopteri > Osteoglossiformes > Mormyridae > Petrocephalus > Petrocephalus sullivani. The sequence goes on along the minus strand of JAODKM010000016.1, from coordinate 2,700,432 downwards.
AGAAACACCATGTCACCTAACAGCAGCCCTTTGGACTACAGGAAACCTCAGTGAGAACATGCAAATTCCACACACTTTGTGCTGCCCACTGAGCAACAAAATCAATATATGCAAGATTGAATAGCCTGTACCAGTACATAAATGTATGTATATTAGTATATATTTCATTTATTGCTGAACACTGTCACTTCCAGGCTCAGATACGAGTCGTGCCCTTCACATGACGTTGAGAGATCATCATATGGCCTTATGGAACTGTAGGAGGTTATATTAGGTTACAAAGAGGGTTCAAAAATGAATAATGTAGAGCTTCATCATTCATTTGACAACATTGAGTGTGTCTCAGTGTGTGAGTATTTAAATTTCAGTTAATTTAAAAACAAGGAAACTATAACGCGTGGAAAGTAACACAAGGGCAGCTTAAGAAATATAAGGCTGGTAAAATGACAACACACGTGTGTCGTCGTTTGAGCAAGCATCTGCAGCATACCGTTTAGATGGAGGGTTACAGTCAATTATAAAGAAAAATAAAATTTAATTTGGCTAACACAAAATTAGCTAAAGAATTAATATACAATAGTGCAGGCTAATGCATGTGAGAGTCAAATCGCGAAAAAAAATCCACTTCGTTTCCAGTTCAAATGTAAACTTTCCACTAATTTGGCCTGTACAAATGAAATGCGCCCATTGTTATGTTTCGCAAATGTGCGGTGGGAGCCTAGCCAAGTTTCGCTTTGCCGATCAGACACGAAAGTCAACAAAGTCAAACTTCTTGAGTCTATCAAAACCGAATCCGTTATCAGATCTGCTTTTTTCCCCAATCTACGCAAGTCTACGTTAGCTTTCATTTTTCTTAACCCACAGAAGAGAGACCCTAGTTTGATCAAGCTGATAATGAGTCTATTAGTAACAATGGCTGCCAAAGCTGGAGATAGTAACAACTCCAGCAGTTTGCAGTGTGTCTAGAGGATTAGAGCAGCCTTTCAGCACTAAAGTTGAAGAAAAAAATACGATAAGTAACACAATGGGGGAGATTTGATATGCGAACTGCATATGGCTGTGAGAACATAGCTAACAGAGAACAGAGGCATTGAAAAGATGGTATTGGTGATGTAATTTGCCCTTTAAGACGATTGAGACATTTATATAAAAATCACAGAAACTTATATATTTTTTTCTTGTTTCTTTTTTCATTTTGTGGTTTCTTCGCTGCTTTTCTTTAATACTGGCCTTTTCCCTCTTGTGTTTCTTTTATAGTACAGTTTTTTTCTAGATATTTTTTTTCTGTACGACACAGTGATGTACTGCAGCCTTGAATCATCAATCATTATAATAAATATTATTGGTATTATCTTAGAAGGATCTAAGAGTGCGCTGGTATCTGCACCAGAAAATATGCTCTTCTGGGACAGCCGAGCTGCATGTAAGGTATATGGCAGCAATTTCTGGTGCCTCGGATCCTCATATTTAATGTGTTCTTGGCAGCCTCTGATAGCATCGCAGATGTTCCTCTGCTGCTCCATATTGATATATTTTCTGCAGAACCCATATCTCAAAATCAGGAAATAGCCTCCCTCCTACCCATTTATGGCCTTTGCCTATTCTGTTATCATTTTCCTTCATAAAATGAGTATAGACGCAACATCTGATTCTCTGATCCGCTGCCTTTGTTAACCTTAACACAATTCAGTTGTCCATAATAATTGTCCATGTCTTCATTTTAAGTTAATTGTCATTACCTAATAGTGTGGTTAACTGCATTTGTTATATCTCGTGGAGTTAGCGCGTCTTTGTTCTTACAGTGGGCTATTTCCATTATAATTAGGAAGTCATTTATTTTTTCCCAAAAGGAGGGGGGAAGTCGCAAAGGCCCGTTATGCAATACATTAGCAAGTTGTTCAAATGTCTGAGTGAGACACTAGGAGGAAATTGAAACAGCAACAGAGGGTCTGAAGTGGAGAGACACAAAAACTATTGAATGTGTAATTAGCTGCCTGCAGGCCACAGATAAGCAAAACAAAGAGTCACTTTGATGGTGATCACATATTATCTCGCGCCTTGAGTGTGAGTGTGTGTGCACCGATCTTGTACTTACTAGGTGTACAGCAGAAATACAGTGCGCATGGATTTAATTTGTAATCCCCTTTCTAGAACCCAAAAAGAGGATTTTCCTTGCACTTGTGTCCTCCCTGACACCCCTTCGAATTGCCGGTTATGAGCATAGAGTGACTATCACGTGGCGTGTTTGTCTGCTCGATCTCGTCCGCCACATCAAAGGATCCGGCCACGTGTTAAGGTGGATCTGTTTCTACAGCTGTTGAAAGATAAGAAAAGGGCACAAAAAAAGTATTTCAATTATGAGTGAAAGTGGTTAGAAGATATTTCCTTGCCTGCAGAAGCAGATGAATGTGTACATAGGAACCTAGCGTGGGAGATATTAACGCAGAGAGATAAAGGGCATCCCTTTATTTTTACATTCTCATTTAGAGTTCCTATTTTGTATTTTTCTCTGATAGCCATCCTCTGCATTTCATTCCATCAAGTGAGTTTAACTTGAAGGCAGATTAGTTCTAGGATATCATTCTTGGGCAAATAATATATACATATTTTATTTATAGTCCCTGTGGTTTGTAGCAACTTTTTCAAAATGAATTAATCAGTTTATTGGGAGTACCATAACATACATGATAGCATACATTGTTATAATTTAAATATGATTAGAAAAACAAAAGGCATTGATATTCATTTAGTAATTTAGGTAAAGATGGGGCTCCAGATCCCCAGTGACCCTAATTAGGAGAAGCAGATGGAGGGAGGGATGGATGGATGGATGGTTGGAATGTCACAGATTACACACAATGGCCCTCATTTATCAAAACGAGCGTAGATTTGGGTGCAAAAAATCGGCGTACAACAAGCTCCACGTGTGATTTATGAAACAGGGTGTACCTGGCCGATTCTGGCATACGCACAACCCCGCATTGATAAATCTGACGGCTGGAAACAAGCGTAATTCACATGCCGCGCCCCTATTTATTCGTGGTTTACGTGGCTGCGCTCACAGAATTTTTGACACAGAGGAATAGAAGCCAGCAAAAAAGAGAAATTTCACTCAACTTGAGATTGACGTCATTACAACCGAGATGGAGTTTGACTGTTGTGCAAAAATGGTAAAAAAACATTGTTTTAAGTGAATTAGCCATCTTCCTGAGAAATCCTGAGCTCCTGCAAAGATATTTTATATATCAGAGGCTAAAAGTTTAATTTACTATCCTCCGTCCTGTGGTTTTTCTGCTTAACTTTCCCATAATAATGAGGCTACTGCAGTCAAAGCCACAGCAAGAATTTTTCAAATACTGAGGTCAATAATGGCCAACCAGCGGCATTTATGCATGGATAATTATCATTTTAAGTTTAGTTTCATGAATGAACAAACTATGAGAAATACCAAAGACATGATCTCACTGGCAATCTAATCCAATACAGATTTGTAAAGCACCTTATGGGCTAAAGTGCTGTACAGAGAAATGAAAGACATAACAGCATAAAATACACATAAAATACAAATGAAATAAATGACAGACATAAGATGAATAAGACAACAGCCAATAAAATATGAAATAAAATGAAAAAAATAAGTAAAACAAATAAAAGAGTGAAATAGAATAACAAAATATGATAAAATAATGGTGGCCACAGGCATGACTGCAGGAACATACCTTTGCGTATCGAACTTTTATAATTACTGCAGTCTGTAATCTTACAATTACATGAATCAATGAAGAAAATTCATTATCAAATATAACCCGCAATAAACATTTCACGTGAAATCTTGATAATTATCTGCTTAACATCATTTTAGCGCAACTCGGATGTAATAATTCTCCGACACAGCTTGATCTCCTCTGCTGCAGTGGGAGTCCGCACCAACAAAAAACTGCGTACACCTTCTGAGAGCTGGTGTGGGTTTGAACATTTCCTACGCTCATGTCCAAATTGATAAATCCCGAAATTTCCATTGCAATGAACGTATACCCATTTTTCTGCCATACACACGCTTGATAAATGAGGGCCGATGTATCACAATGTACGCGTATGCGCTACGATGCCTAGGGATGCTGCCAGGATGTACACATCTCATGCCTGTCAGATGCTTCACTCTCTTCAGCGATTGACATAATTCCATTGCCTCTATGTTTGAGCACATATTTTTTTCTGTGTTTTTGGTGTTTCTTGACTTTTCAAGTTACGATGGGGTCATCGGAACGTATCTCCATCGTAAGTCCGGGACTACCTGTATTTCATCCCTTTTCTTGTCTTATGTTGTACTCTAATCTTTATCCTTTTTAATTTTTTTTATTTCACCCACGATTACTTTTTTTGTATAACTGTGTTGTTAATTGCTTATTCTGTTCTTTTTTTTCTTTTTTGACTTACATGTATCCTATGTGCAAAGCACTTTGAGCTGCTCTTGTTAGTGTATGATGATTGTTGCAGTGCATTCTTGTAGATGTTTATATAACATATCACAAAGGCTGTGATTTCCCAGCGCATGTTCCCATTTCCTCTATTATTCTCACCTGTCTTTCTGGCTGAAACATCTCCAAGACTCCGCAGCAGTTAATGACAGATTTTGACATTGTCTGCGGTGCAAGTTTTCAAAACAGTTCACAAGTATGACTGCTGAAATGCCAGTGAAACATGAAAACAACAACATAAACATCCGCAGCAACAACGGCAGCGAGGGGGGGGGGGGGGCGATAATTTATTATAAAGACATAATTGTCTGATCATTGGCAGGTTGTGAGTTTTGCTTTCAAACTAATTAGAAAACCTCTAACTGTCATTCTACTGGAGGTAATACGCGTTTCAAAAAGGAAACCACACATTTTACTAAAATGAAATAATATAAATGTATTGGATGGCATGTCTACCGTCTTCCATCATATTCTCGTATCTATTACTGGCACATAAAGACAAATAATATTTGATGCATTTGCGTTGGAAATACGTGTGCCACAGAAGCAGACAAGCCAGATTTGTCCCAAAGTGGAATGGCTGTAATTTGAAACAAATTGTCTTACACCACCCGCTGCAGAAAGCATATGCATTCCATAGCAAAGTAAATGCAGAATCGCACCCCTGCAGTTCAAAGTGCTGGGTATAACAGAGCCTATTTATGGTGGATGATTCTGTTTGAGGGACTAGCCTATAATCCTTCATGAAGGCAGCGTCGCACTTAGTTTTATATTCTACATGGCCCACCACAAATCTTTTTGTCACTATAGTAGCATACAAGTTGTCATTTACGAAGATGCAAAAAAAAATTAAAATGATTAAATGGAAGTGCTGATGTTCTGGAGCCTGGTTTCTGATTCTGTGTCCCGACTGTAAGTAGCTAATGGGCAACATCTCCCGCTTCTTGCGTGAAGGATGTTGAGGACGGCATAGCTACATGCTTGAGAAGCTTGGGAACCCCATTCGAAATGCTCAAGGGAAATCTTCTTGCGGAAGGCTGTCTGCAACCTTGAAATACATTGATTGAAAAGTCACCAGAAGGAGGGACAATGATTTATTTAAAACAGGTGATATATCAAAAGTTAAGCAAGACAGCAGACGCGGGGGGAGGGGGTATTTGTAAACTCACAAATCCACAAGGAAGTCATTTCACAGCCTTGGGACTCTCAGAGACATCGGAAAACGTCGGCCCCATGGGAAAACCATTTGGCAGCTCGCCCTCTATAAAACATGAAAGTATCTTCAGCACCCAAGCTATGTGTGCTCATGTTTGATCCACACCAACGGGAGATGGGTACCATGTGCCAAAGGAACCCCCTTAGAAAAGGGGCCCAATCAAAGATACCTGGGTGAGATGCGTCACAGAATAAATCATAAAAACATTGATCTCAACTGAATAATAAAGTGCCAATTAATCATGAGTCTAATGTAATGATTTATGTTGTAATGTTTCATTTTGTAATTATCAGTCATCGAAATATATGTGAAAAATAACCCAAATGCTTACTTGACTTCAAAGCTATATTGAAGATATAGTGCAATTTAGTAATTGGCCTTTAATTGTACATTCTTTCGATTTTTTTGCCTCTTATACAATTCAGTCTTACTGTTTAAGCATAAAGTGCTACATATTGAATATGTACACTTTTAACAGAATATTTATTTTATAGCAAATAATAACTATATATCTGGATTATGATAAACAATGATTCTCATATATATCAATCATATCACATATATCTAAAAGAAAAATGCGGTAATGGATAAGAATTATTTTCTATGTGATTTTCTTGTTTTTATCAGCCAAATGATGCCTGAAAAACCTCATTAAGTTTTAATTCATTTAAGTATCCTTTGGTATCTTAATTCTTATGTATCCTGTTCTACATAACAGTATTGATTTTTACTTAGTGGACCTACCCATAAATAATTCTATTTACGTTTTTCTTAATTGTTGTTCTTTGCTGACGCACCGTCTGCTGTCCGATTCGTGGTGCCAGCTCATGCTTAGCGACACAAGATAGGTCAGCTGGGCCGAGGTTAACGCAAACAAGAGCGAGCATGGCATGCGCACATACTAAGTGCTTTCCAGAGGGCTTTTTTGTCAATAGTCAAAGTGCACAGCAGACGATTAGCATGCAGGTGCTCTGCGCTCCCCTCCAGCAGGAATTATTCTTATCGCCCATCCATTCATTGTTGATGACCGCTTCTACAGTAGAGGGTCACGCTGAGTCTGCACCCTATCATAGGAAGCACACGACACGAGGCAGGGGAACGTTCTGGAGGGTGTGTTAGGCTGCTTAAATAAGCTCACATCCCCGATAGACAGCATGTATGATAACAAAATATCCTTACAGACTGTGCCACAAGTGATTCAACTGAATTTCATTGCAAATAATTATTCTTATCAATGTGTGAGTGAATGGTGAGTGACTATGCCATGAGGTGGGTTGGCGCCCAATCCTGGGTTGTTCCCTGCCTTACGCCTGTAGCCCCCAGGATAGGCTCTGGACCCCCCTGAACAGGACGAGCGGTTTCAGAAAATGGAAGGATGGGTGGATGGATAGATAGATAATTATTCTTCTCTCTTCCCTAAAGCAGCAATGTCGTCTGCTGTATTCCCATTTTTTTCTTAAAGGAAACATCATGAGCTCACTTATCTTGAAATGTGTTCATTTTGTGTCAGTATCATTCTGGGTTAATAGATTTCCTGAGCCCAAGACTGTACCCAAACTGGTCAGAATGTTCCTCAGGAGAGCACAGAATTAAATGACACAGCAGGGCAGTGCGAGTTGTTTTCATTATTCTGAAACAGGGACCTTTTGCAGGAAGGCATGGATACATCTGTAAAGCAGGAAAAGTGAAATGTGTTTAAAGTAGCCCCTCGATAGTACTGAGAAAGACAGCCTCATATATGACATTTCCCAGTATTTACAATAAATGTTACTTCTTGTTTTTTATAATTTTTTATTATAATTTTAAAAATTATAAAATCATACATTGACTTAGCAGGCAACAATATAGAAATATAGAGTCTGCAATTTAGACAAATGCAAATTAATCCATTTAAATGGACTTCAGAATACTCTAATCACATAGGCCCGATAGTAGCAATGTAACTACATACCATGTGATGATTTATGATGTGTTGATACTTTTGAAACGCAAGTGATTCATGAACAACGTCTTCCTAAGCAGTTAGACCACATTCACAAGCTTTTAGATCAGCAGTCGTATTTTACTGTCTCTTAGACAACCAATCTTGGACTATAATTAAGCAAATTAGGTGCAGGTTTGAAGGACAGGGGGCAGCACTGCAGTGTCACACCTCCGGGGTTGTGAGTTTTATTCCGGCCCCCAGATCGTGTGGGTTTCCACTGGGACGTGCAGCTAGGTGTACTGGGTCCTGTGAATTGCCCATCGTGATTGTCTGTGAGTGTGCCCTGCAGAGGAGTAGAATCACACCCAGAAAAAAGGAGAGGTCCTTTATTTGTCATATGCACAAGTACATTGGAAAGCTCCTCCTCGCCTACCTCATCCATCTCTCGCCATAGCTTTGGGGGTCACAGCACAGGGTCATCCAATGAGCAGCACCCCTGGAGCTGGGGATTAAAGGCCTTGGACATGTGACTCTTCTGCTGAGGCCGGGGGTCGAACTGGAGATCTTCCCACCACAAGTACAGAGACTTAGCCCACTGAGCTGTTCACCACCTTATTGTAAGCTGATACTGGGTAAGTTAGATAAATAGCTATACCTTTTGTCTCAGGTACTTTGATTGTCAAGCGTCTTTCTCTGTCAGAATACAGAGCCAGATATCCAATCTCCTGAAAATACATGACCTCAACAGTTTTGAATACAAATATTTTTCCACGCTTCCATTCCATGTGGTAAAATTATTGCATCTATGTGCAACAATGCAATTGAGCTTTTTTCACCCAACAACCACTAAGCCATTTTATTTATCGGAATGTCGGTATGTATATCTAACTATAGCTAATCATTTCTCACCCATATCCCTTTAGTGTTACATTAATGTGACTTACAATGCTGTTGTGCCTAAACTTGAAATATCTGCGGATGAAAGCACCAGAAAATTCATTCACAGCTCAAATGTAATTTTTAATTGTTAGATATGTAATTGTGCACTAGGTGTACGTCTGATACAAATTATACTCATCTTTCTTTTTGCTCTTAAGTGTCTTCTATTTTAATAAAGTTATTAAATCATCTCAAATATTAAAAAAAGCACAAAATATTTCAGTTGATACGTCAGATTAATTAAGGCCGTCACGTAGATTCATTCTTCAGATACATTTTAAAGTGGATCTAATTTTAAACTTTATCACATAAAGCCGAATCGGAGTAATGGATGTTGAGATAAAATAATTTCACATCAGCACTTTGTGATTTTTGAGATTATAATGCTCAGAGATGGCAGTTACAATTTAATTAAAGTCTATAAATGGAGAATCATTAATATTAGATTAATTCTAATATTAATATATTTCACTCATCTGAATGGTCATTCCAAAATGTCTTTAATATTAAGCGTTCTTTAACTATAACAAAACATTCATCCATCTTGTGTGTCAATTGGTCTGCTTTTCAGATCATGATCTGTCAATCCTAACATGTTAGCACATGGTTCGGACAAAACAATTTAAAATTATGAAGAGAAATAGAAAAAAAAAACACTAACCTTGTGGGATATGAGACTCACAAATTGTCATGTTTTGGTCCTGATGCAAATGCTGCTTACTGAGAGAGGAATTTTGAACCAAATGCATCGATTTGGGCATCATAATACTGTCAATATATGTCAAAAGAAGCATCAATTGCTTAATGTACTGTAGTGTACTCTTCCAAATGCATATAAACACACTCACATTTATGGCTAATTATTTTATTATTTTGTGATTTATTGGGTAAACTGAGCCAGCATTCCAGACTCAGCACCACAGATCCAAGTTGCAAGGGCATGCATTATGTTTGACAGGAAACAATAACTTGGAGAATGCATTCATGGAAAATGTGTTTTTTTTATATAAATACACTAAAACAATTACAGCACAGATTGCTGTCAAATTAGCACTTATCTTTATCATTTTAGACCTTGTCGTTTCCAAGCTGTCATTTGTCTTACATTCAGAGACCTTACTATGCTACTAGGTTTGACTGGAAGTCATTGGCACAAGTGTTTTAGAAATAATACCTTAACATGTTTCATGTACAGTCACAGAGTACTGCCTCCATTTTGTTTGCAGAATTCTCCAAGAGGCCACACACTCTTCCTATTAGTCAGGCCAAGTCAAGTGGGCTTTATTGTAATACCATCCATATACCTGTATCAGGCACACAGCCACAGCCGTTTAAAAAAAACGAATTTGAACCCCTCCATGCAGATTTGCCATACCCTCCTCAAAATTCATTTCTACGGGTCTGACAGGTATACAGTAGCATGAAATAACGTTCCCCAGGACCACAGAGGGTGAAGGGGGCGACTTGACGGTACGTAAGTGTAAAAACACAGGACAGTGTGAAAGGTGAGGGCTGGACACAGGGGTTTATATACATAGTGCAGCTTAGCTCCAAAGCTGGAATAAGCCATCTGGCTTTGTCAAAAGCGTCTGCTCCGGAGCCAAAAAAAGAAACTAAACAGTTGTTGCCATTGACGCAAACACATCCTGAAGTTTTTTTTTTTTATTAAACTCACTCACTGTTTGCGTGCCTCTCCTTCATAGGAGAACTTACTCAGAGTCCCGATGAGATTTTAGTAACGTGCATGAGTAGGCGACATACATGAGGAAATGTATCAATGGGCCAACTGCAGCTGTTAATAAATTAGTTTTCTATGGATTAATCTTAAATATGAACCAATAATTGACAGAAAAAGGATCTTTTAAACAAATACTAACAAGGCAAAGGAGTTTGTAGATTCCTGGTCTGCAGCTTCTACTCTGTAAATGTTATAATAGAGTCTGTTTAATAATAAATGATTTAATGAGATATGCAAACACTCAGAAAATAATTAACTGTGGTCGGGGGCTGGAAGGGAGCAAGAATGTGGACTGTCTGGCAGGAAACTGGGGAGAGGAGCAAAAATGCGGACTGTCCGGCAGGGAGCTGGGGAGGGGAGCAAAAATGCGGACTGTCTGGCAAGGAGCTGAGGAGGAGAGCAAAAATGCGGACTGTCTAGCAGGAAGCTGGGGAGGGGAGAAAAAATGTGGACTGTCTGGCAGGGAACTGGGGAGAGGAGCAAAAATGCGGACTGTCTGGCAGGGAGCTGGGGAGGGGAGCAAAAATGTGGTCTGTCTGGCAGGGAACTGGGGGGGCGGGGGTAGTGCATGACAATTGATTGCAATGCAAAAATGTGGACCGTATTCTGGATTGGGAAACCCTGGACTAAGATAAATGTTCAAGCACATTTTATTTACACTATTTAGCTGAAGATCCCTGAAGATAGTCGACAGAAAATGAATGACCTCTTGCAAGTAATTAATTAAATGAATGACCTATTGCAAGTAATTAATAAAAAAAAAAGGTGAAAGTGCAAGTTTCCACTTTTCTGTTAATTACTGGAAAATTGAAGTTACCCTGACAAGTAGAGGGCAGGACTTTTCCACATATCCATGCAGACAGATGGTTCAAAAAGAACCAGTGTTTGCAAATATCAAACAGAAATTTCTGTTTCTGGGTTTCAAATTAACTGCAGGTTATTGTTTCCCCCAAAGAAAATTACCTTTACGGAAGCATTGCAAGTAGGAAAAATTCCAAGAGAAATCAGTTACAAAGTTATTTGCTAAGGCACTTGGATTTACAGCTGAAACCATATGGTGTGGAGTCTATTGACAGAATTCCCATTTGGATTGTACAAGAATGTTTAATTTGAAGGATGAATGTTGTTTGTAACAACACATGTAATATGTAAAAATACTTTGACAAAATGTAACAAATTTATAGCCTACATTATAATTTTATACTGCATGTATGTATATTGCTTCATCATCATTACATTGTCCAAAAAAGTGCATCAGCGTGTTTTTGTGATCCATTTCGGGGGACTTTGTCTCCTGGACAGAATAGCGGGCAAAAGTTAAAATAAACAATGACGTGGAAAATAACGAGTGGGTTGGATCACTCGTTAATTTACGAGGTTACAAGCTACTTTACTTACAAAGGGCTTTCAGAAACACTCATTAATCAAGCAATGATCTTAAGTATGAGATAAACTACTTAACCTCACAAAGCTTTTGGGAAACGTGCCCCTGAAAATGTACCTAACTTTATTTAATGAAGATTTGTTACATTTTGGCTAGTTATTACATGAAGCAGTGCTATTATGTAATACATTGTTACATGGTGTATGACAACACATTATGCAATAGCACCACATTTGTTACATTTTGTTATTACAAAATGTGGCATTATTACATAATGCGTTGTTACAGTTTATAACATATAATAGGGGGCTTATAAAGGTTTCTATATATCTTAAAGAAATCAACTTTCTAAAATAATTCTTCCAATCTTGGCAAAATGTGTGATGATATGACATTATGGTGATGATGGTGATGATGTAATAATATGGCATTATGGTGATGATGTTCATGATGTGATGATGCAACACGATGGTGATGATGGTCATGATATGATGATATGGCATGACGGTGATGATGGTTATGATGTGATGATATGGCATTATGGTGATGATGGTGATGTAATAATATGGCATTATGGTGATGATGTTCATGATGTGATGATGCAACATGATGGTCATGATGGTCATGATATGATGATGTGGCATTATGGTGATGATGGTCATGATGTGATGATATGACATAATGTTAATGATGGCCATAATGTGATGATATGACACGATGGTTATGATGGTCATGATGTGATAATATGGCATTATGGTGATGATGTTCATGATGTGATGATGCAACATGATGGTGATGATGGTCATGATATGATGATATGAAATGATGGTGATGATGTGATGATATGAAATGATGGTGATGATGGCCATAATGTGATGATATGGCATGATGGTCATGATGTGATGATATGACATAATGTTAATGATGGCCATAATGTGATGATATGGCATGATGGTCATGATGTGATGATATCATGGCAATGTTTTTTTGTTTTCTCTGTTGTGACGAAAATGTTGGATTGTAAAACACTACATTTTCATAGACATAACATTTTTAATAAGTTCATAAATTTAGCTTGCTTTCAGAATTATCATTGATAATGGATGAATCAATGGATGAAGTGATTACATACATAAACAAAACACTGGTCATCTAATATGGTTAATAAGTCACTTTCTGCAAAATCATCAGCTTCATAATAACACATCGTAATTTAATTTCTAAAGCAGTCAACATAAAATAAAGGCACCTGAAATGTGTGCCAGCAGTCAAAACATGAATAAAACACACAGGAGGGAAAAATAATGATGTATGAACAACAGCACAGTTAATTCACAAAGTAGGAATTTCAATTTCATAATGTGTTTTGCTTTGAGAGTGATTAAATAGTGTATATTTTTAATTATGCTAAATGCTTCTTTCAAAAATGTTGGTTTGTTACTGATCCACCTTAAGACAAATACTGAAATTAGTTTTTTTGTTCCCCCTGGGGGGCTGCATTTTTTTGAGATTTTGGGCTTTCAAACAAATGAAACCATTACTTCTATTTGTGGTTCGTATTAGTGTTCTCCATTCTGTTCTGGCGTTCTGCAGGTATTTCACCAGCCTACAGGAATCCAGTGCTTTACACCTCCTAGTGGACGGACGCATCCAGGAACTTGCTTAGCATGCAAGGGAAACTAAATCCACCAGAGATTATCAGAGACTAATGCTTTGCTGATTGAGTACGGATTCTCTCTCTCCCTTTTAATTTAATGAGAATTCCAAAACCACTAAGCGCACCACCCTTCTCTCTGCCCTCCCCCCTCTCTCTCCACATAGTACTGAAATTCAGTATCGTGTTAATTTGCATGTTTACTAAGACTGTGTGCTTCCGTGCATTTGTTTCGGTACTGGGTGTGGCTATGACTTATGGCTTGCACAGTGAAGACCAAGGGACATATATGTATGTTGTATGATTTGACCAAAGTATAGTTAAATATATACTTAAATATATCTGTGGATTTTAATTGGAATCACTCAGGCCGGGACTAATAATCATACAACATGAACAGTGACCATCTTATATTCAACACTGTTGTAAATAGTAATAATGCTATATATTGTTATAAATGGGAGAGTGCATTTTCCACACCGTAGCAGGTAAATGAGACACGAGACTCAAAAAAGTGTGCAAAAAATAATTGGCATGACTCTGCTAGCCAGCGATTTATTGGGCTACTCCCTAAGTAAAGAACAGCTATTGCCACTGAGCCTATGCCACAGATTCTAACCCATGTTTGATCAGTGAAATCTGGGCCAGTAAAAACATGAAGGAAAAACACATGTTGACCTGAAGCATTATGTCCTTTTATATGTGCAACTGAAATCTCTGACAGTTGGTTTTGGCACCTCAGCAAAGTTCGAGAAGCGTGTCGCAATGAGGAGAAGAGTATCTGCTGCCAGAGAGAAACCCGGACAGGTTAATGAAAAGCAAAACGGGGCAGAAGCCTCACATTTAACACCCATTTCTGTCACTATTACCTCTTCCTTTGATCACACTCCACAGGCTTTTCGTTTGCCTCTGTAATGGAATGTTGTCAACAGGATGTAACAATTCTGCTCCACAGTACCCCTAATGTCAGGCGAAAGAAAGATTCATATCCTCGCCCTCGCCTCCACGGTGTCAGCTGAATGTTTAACTTGAGGAGAAAAAGCGCTTAAATAATGACAGACCCGTTTGGTCTTTGAAAGATGGAGTAGTTAACTATGTCTGAATATCTGTACCAGTCATGTTACTGCGTGAGAAGTCCAGGTCTTGTGACGTGAATTTGAACTGGGTGCTATAGTTAATTATTACATCCAGGAGATATATATATGCGAAAATCTGCATGAATTATAAAATATTTTTAAATGAATTCAAAAGTATGTTTGCGGTTTCATTAATATATATATATTAATATATTCATTAATATATATAT
>JAODKM010000016.1:2634376-2652079 GCA_026780845.1 Petrocephalus sullivani | reverse complement strand
TAATAATAATAATAATAATAATAATAATAATAATAATATACCTAAAGACAGAAGAATGAACATTTTGCAGAGTCAGCCTGTTGTGGCTCTTAATTATTTGAGTTCAGATTCTGTTATAATCAAACCAGCTTGCAGTTTGAGACTATAGTTAATGCATCGAAAATGACAGAGTAATTTTAATATTTGAAGTTGTGGGACGTGGCGACAGATCTGTACTCTGGAAAAAAAAGTATAAGAGGCAAATTAGTAACATATAAAAGTATAATGACACTCCATCGTTTGACTGTGCATATTTTATGGCCCGCTGCATGAAAACACATGCGACCATCGCATGGTTCGCCACTGAGACATCATTGTGCAAATAGCTAGGGAAATTACAAGATGTATTTTGCATGGAGTCTGTCGGAAGAAATCACTGTTCGTGTTCCTGCTAGCCTTGTTTTTTAATGAGGTGTTTAATTTCCAAGACACTCATATTCCACTGCATGCATATATAATGCATTCGAACACAATAATACATTATATATCGATTTGTTTTGGAATGATGGAGGTAGTTTTCAAGTGTTATGGGTATGTTTTTTTTTTTCATTACTCGAAGAATATTTTAAATGGCAACACCGGATTGCAATTTACATTCAATATGTATTATCTAACCGAGTTAGTCAACATATAGTTGTAGACCACAAATGCCCTCTCCCACAGAAGTGGCTGCGTCTGACCTAGAAAGATAGACAGGACTATATACTTAAATAGACTATACTATATACTCTTTGATCAAATCACCATTTCCTAAAGGTAAATATTCTCCTAATGACTTGCGCATTTATTTGAAAAGCAGTGCAATTTTTCCTCTTTTTCCAGTTACAGCTATTCTCACTTTTCATCTCTGCTTTTACAATTGCTTCCTACATGTTTCAGTGTGCAGAGCAAACCACTGTGTCAGTCATGCAACTGCCCTTCGGGGGCATCGCCGTAATGCCAAATCATGAAATAGCAAAGAATGAGTTTTTGTAGCAGAAAAGAATACAGGAAAGAGAGTGTTTTCTGTCACTTCTGGGAAACAGCACCCAAGTCCGAAGACTCTACGTGGCATGCAGATGGAGAAAGAACTGGTGGCCACAGTTGGGAGGCATTTCATGGCAGCTAAATACTTACTGGGCCACAGACCATACAGGCTGATACCATATTTATACTACAGCCAAAACGTAAACGTGCCTGACAGTATCAAAGAGTAACTGGGAGTGAGGGATGCGGAGTAAGTGTACAAAGCACTCAGCTCCGTTAAGTATTAGGTACGTACGGTAATTCCACATGGAGCGATGCAGGCAGGATGCGTATAATCGGTGCCAGTCCACATCTTCTGAAGGGACACCGACTTTGCAAACCGTCCCCCAGGAGCATGAAACACGTACGAGTGACACTTGAGGTTCACCCTCAAAGACAAGGTGACATTTGACACTGGGAGAGGGGCGATGAGAGCTGTGCTACCCCTAAGATATGCAAAGCAAAGTAGGCAGAAGTCTGCCTTTTTGTGGTCGTCAGTCTTCTCTGGAAAGGTTTCAGTAAAATCTAGCTGATACCTGCAAAATCAGTCAAAGAAAAGCAGTAGCTGAGGAGCATTTATAGTGACTGATACAGGGTGTGGTGTCAGTGGGGGGATGCTTATCAGAAAGCATACAGATGTCCCTGTGACAGTCCTCTGGATGATGTTTGGAAAAAAGCCATTTCTGACCATTTCATTTTTTGGGTTCCACTTTACTTAACAGGGCACAAAAACAAGAACAAATATAGCTGCTACTTGAGAGAAAAGATGCTCCATGATTCATTTATGAGGAACAAATCAGTATCTGACTTGTGTTTTTCTTGACTTGTTCCTTCAGTATGCTACACAGGTTTACAGAATTAATCGACAGAGAGTGACTGCTTGAGATATAAGACGTGTCATGATTCCTTCATGATAATCAAAGATGAGCTCAGTATGTAACTAAGCCTTAGTTTGTGGTTAATCAATGAATAACTAATGGCATAAAACTACATTAGTTGTGTCACTCAAGCAAATATTGTATTACTGTAAATATTAAGTAGTAGTTTTCTATTTATTTATTTCTAAATGGTTGTGTTGCGTATGCGATAACGAATAAAACTTCTAAAACAACTTTTAATGATTAGCATCAGCAATTATAGTAGAAATTACAAAAATACATGGCAGGTAAAAATGGGGAACAAACAGACAAGTAACCAGAAAGTAAATAAATTATTTTAATTGACTTTATTAATTAGTTCCTTGATCCTTATCATGTCTTCTGCCTCTGGATATAGATCACTGGTGTAATAGGAAAGATAAAAAAAACGTATAAATTGCAGAAAACACATCAAAATTATCATTGTTTGCCACACGTTACACTGCATCCCATACTCATTCGACGACAGAATTTTATGCAAATGAGATCTGATACATCAGATAGACCTATGACATACAAAAGGGTCACCTAGCTCTCCACTGAATGAAAACCACATATATTCCTATTAGGCCAAATAGATGTGTAAATTATTTTTTTATGCCTAGCAGGTACTGCATACAGATCAGAACCCATCAGTCACAAATGCCTTAAAGGATTGCGTCTTTTTGAAGGCAGACCGAAAAACAACACATTTGCATAATAATTGTTCTGTCAAGATTGGATAAATGCAGAGATAAAACTTGTATCAGGGCTCTTATTTCCACCCCCCCACTTTTAGGTGATAGAGTACATAAATAATATTATTTAAATTCCAAATAGCTTTACAACAAAAGCACCATTCTTGAGTTTTATACAGGATGCTGGAAGGCCACTGTCATTTCGCACGCTATATTTAAAGACATCCGATTAACTGGGATGGGGAAAAAGAACGATAAAAATAATGAAAAACGTTCTGAAACTCTTGTTACTTACTTATAGAAAAACAATTGGAACGTTACAGGGAAGACAACAATGCCATACTTTTAAATAGAGGACAGGACTGTCAGATTTGTTCTGCGTGCGCTAAAACGCGGTTCTGAGTTGGTTCGCGTTCCTGCTCTGATTGCACTTCCGTAAATTACAGAAAAGCCTTTTGCTGTATGCGCGGCCAAACCTGCGCATCCATCACACCGGGCCGTCCCAGGGGCCACACCATGCACTGTGCCGTTCTCCAGCAGTGGACCACCGACCTCTGGGCTGGACGAATTGCTTTCTCTTGCATGTGATCCCATGTGGCCATAGGTTGAGTCTGTATCCTACAGCATGTATTTTTAAACAAATACAGAGAAAGCTCACACAACACTTCCAGGTGTAATATATGGATGAGCTCATTCTGGGCCAAGTTCTTTAACTATGCAAGAGGTCTGTATTTTATAATTTAAACAGTTAGGCTTTTTTCCCCCTGAAAAGGTTCAAGGTTCACCCCATTTCCAGCCTACATTTAGCAGCGTGAATATCAAATCTGAAATATCTGTAACTTCCTAGATAAGATCTCCGGTGACTTGCCCGTTTGATATGTGGTAACAATGTAGAATCAGTTTTGTTGTCAGTATAGTATTTTTGGCGGTGTTATATTCAAGTATTCACAGAGATAACATCAAATATTCAGGGTAAATCTATATTTAGTTTAGAGTATGGTGTGCAGACTGTGTAACCCGCAAGGGACAGGAAAGGTGCGAGTGAATGATACAGAGGTACAGAAATGCCAGGAGTAGGTGTGCAAGTCTGTCTGGACCTTGAGAGCCAGTCTTATTGCATCATTACTAGAGCAGTGAGTTACAAATAGCGTTCAGAAGGATCCCTATGTGTTACGGCAGACTCGTTCCGCACCGCAGCCTAAAAACGGAGCAGTGAGTTACAAATGGCGTTCAGAGGGATCTCTATGTGTTACGGCAGACTCGTTCCACACCGCCGCCTAAAAACGGAGCAGTGAGTTACAAATGGCGTTCAGGGGGATCCCTATGTGTTACGGCAGACTCGTTCCTCACCGCCGCCTAAAAACGGAGCAGTGAGTTACAAATGGCGTTCAGGGGGATCCCTATGTGTTACGGCAGACTCGTTCCACCAGGGACACGACCACCAAAATTCAAATTTTAAGCAAAACTACAGTTTATTGACCAAAAAATAAACAATCTTCAATAGTGTCTAGGGAAATGTAAATGGTACGTGGTGGTATGCTGCGAAGGCAATGAAACAGATGTAGTGTTAGATGCAGCGAGGGAGAAAGAGAAACAAAAAAAAATAACGAAAGAAATGAGAGAAGAGAAAAAGGAATGTCCCGAAAAGGTGCCTCCATGAACAAAGAAAAATGTCCCTCTGAGAGAGAGAAGGGAACCCCTTTATAACCCCACCCTAAATACAGGTGCACTCGATGATAGCGATATAACCAGGCCCAGCCCTACAGGGACTCGCCACATATGTGTCTGTACGTGAGTCAGCTGTCAATGGGGACGATTAAAGTTGAAAGTCTAAAACTAAGTGAAAAGATAGAAAAGACTGAGTTAGCTATAGGCAATAATTCGTTTCAAGCCACAAAAGATATACAATGAACCCTTACAATGAACAAGTGTTCAGTCAAAAACGTGCAAAACACAAAAATCAAAGGAGATATTAGCTTAGTGTTTGCCTCTGTGGTCTAACCCATATAAAGCAAATCAGATCATCTGAGAATGGGAAACATAATTAGGGAGAACCAGGAGAAATGCTCCTGAGAATAAACATCATCAGGCTGTAAAAATATGAATAAATACATCACAAATTAACTTATCAGTATCGTCTGGTTCTGCTTTTTAAAGTATCACAGATAAAAAATACAGGGCTACTTAGTCGAGTGCCAAAGTCCATTTTTGACAGCCTGTTACAGTTTGGACAGCAAATAATTGTTCAGACCAAAAATATATCAATAAGTTGTAAATACTAGTTCAGATCATCATGGCTGTGCCTAAACGTTTCCTTTATTTTTGTGGTGAAAACAGCCAATTAATATTTAACAAAGCCATACGCCGCTGAAGGCCTGTACTGTATGTGGGTAGCCCAGTTCAATAGCAATAACAGCACTTTATAAACACCCGGTTTTACTTGTGTGTTGATATCACCTGTCGCATTGTTTGATTAATGGTAGTCAGAAAATACTTTTGCTGGATATTCTTTGGCGGGTTGTGTCTCCTTTATTCACTTATCTAGCTTTGTGTCTGCCGGCTCATTTTTGGTGGAGGGATATCTACATTTTCGAAGCATATTTCACTTTCCTGGGTCCAGGGTGTATCCTACCTTATTCCCTGTGCATCGTACGATAGACTCTCCGTGACCTTGTACGGGACGAGTGGTTATGGAAGATAGAGGGACCTGTGGTTCTCTTTTTGCTAACATAACACCCCTTCCTACTGCTGCTGTTACAGACAGCACACATTTATATGCTAAGATGCCACCGGCTATGTTGCTGTGTCACGCAGTTTTGAAGATCGGGGAGCTACGCCCATACCCTTGAATCCCAAGTCTTACGCGGTTTCATCCTCGAAGCGTTTGCCCGCCCATGAAAGCTCGGGAGTCAGATAATCTGAGTCACTGTGGTTAATGTGCGTAAGATGCTGAAATTTTTCTAAGTGCGATAAAATATCAGTTACTGCAACGTTAGCCAGAACTCCGAAGCTATGTGGCATTTCTTCCATCTAGATGAGGACTCACAGAAGTACTGCCAAATTGTCAGAAGGCTCCCACCCGATGTACAAGATATACACAGCAACCTTGGTACTAAGTGCACAATCGCAGACATTAAGCTGAAATACATTATGATACCACCATGGTCCCTGGGCTGATTAAGGCCTTTTTATGCATTTCTGGGCTATGTGTGGCCAGGGTTTCCATGCAACCAGCCAAAGCCGCAAGGTACCCTCCGCAGACGATGTGGAAGCTTTTACCAACTGATCCACTTAGAATTCTCCCGGGCATCAATGCTTTTAACAGAGGCTTTGGCTCCACTCATTAATATGACGTTAAAAATTACAGCAGAGAATGCGAAGAAAATAAAATACGGAGGGAAAAAAAGGGAAAAAAATATTCACACAGCCAAATTACTTTAGAAGCAAATTAAATGTAAGCAGCGGTTTACTCTGTGTTATGCAAAGCTCTTTTTAGTTCTATCCTTTCCCTCCGAATCCACGTTATAAAAGTAAGCTTCAGTCGCAAGGCGTCGAAATTTTACTTGCATCCTTTCATAAACTAATAATCTGAGGTCCCCGAAGAATAATAGATTCACATCTCTTCTACAGAAGAATAACACATTTTTAATAAGAAGTTCTTGAAATAAACATACTTGTCAGATGAAAAAAATAATTTTATTCTATGTGTACTGCATGCAGTTTTTCTCAAAAGTAAATTACAGTTCTATAATAAATATATTTATTTAAAAATTAAATAAAGACAAGAAAAAATATATATATAATTCTCTCTGATACTGCAGAGTCTTCATTAGTGTTTAGGCATGCAGTCTTTGTTCAGGATGGTAAACAGAAGCGCACAACACAGAGCCTGGCCAAAGAGAGGGGTCTTTATTTCAGAAAATGCTGCCCTTTTCAGAGGAAAGGGGCTTCGGCATTGATGGGATGGTGGGACACACTGAGTAAACAGAAACTGAACAAATGGCACGGAAACAATAAGCTGATGGGCTGGGCGATGGAGGGTAAGGCAGACGCATGTGGGGTTGTGGGGGGACTTTACCCGGGTTACCAACGGCCAAAAAAAAAAACAAAAGCAGAACATGTAATTATACACATTGCAAGGAACAAGAGTCAATCAACAAAGGAAACCCATCCATCCATCCATCCATCCATCCATCCACCCATCCTCTTTCCATAACCACTTTTCCTGTTCAGGGTTGCAGGAGTTCCAAGAACCCCAATTCACCTTCTGACTCCCCTCCCTCGACAAGGCCTTGTTCATTCATTTTTAATAAGCATATTTCAGCATCATTACTTAGCCGAATGCAACATTTTATTTTACAGAATAAGTTATATATAATAACCATTATTATCAGGTGGAGCCTGTTAGCAACGACGAGTGCATAATAGCGATAATGGGCATAAGGCGTAATTGTTTTTCACCACAGCTGAGCTCCAGTGAGGAACTCAGCAGTCGAGCGCTGACTTTGTTTGGTGAGTTATTAGAGTAGCACGGGGCTATTTGTCATTGTTCAGACGCAGAGGAAGTCATCACTTAGAGG
This sequence comes from Petrocephalus sullivani, assembly GCA_026780845.1. NCBI lineage: Eukaryota > Metazoa > Chordata > Actinopteri > Osteoglossiformes > Mormyridae > Petrocephalus > Petrocephalus sullivani. The sequence continues at coordinate 2,644,861 of JAODKM010000016.1, read as the reverse complement.
GCTGCAGATGGAGACCCGGTAGCACCCTGCCTCCGATTGGCCTTCTATTTGTAAACACACTCCCACCGTCCTATCTGATAGTGCTCTGAATGATGAATCATGACGAAAGCATCTCAAATGGCCGCAACATCGCTTCCTTAGGTACGAAATTCAAGACAATTTGGCTTTAAGAATGGTTGTTTGCAAACACATATTGATAAGGAGTTCATGAAATATGCGGAAATAATGATCTAGGGTGTTATCATTTGACAAAATGTTAAAAAATTAAAAACAAAATATGCTCTTTCGCTCTTTAACACAAAGTCTTTAATCTGGTGTTACGTTCCGTCTTATTGTGTGAAATTACAAACGCTGCACATAATTCTGAAACTTAAGGCTTTATTCAAACCCTGAAAAATGAAAATGAAAGCACAGAAAATTGTTACTTTCTGTGAGATTAAGCATGACTTACCATTCGCTTTTTGTCTCTTATAATTCATTTCTGTGATTTTATGGATGGTGGCGCGATATCAAATGAATCGACGCTCGTTAGTGACACCAGGGCCAAACTTACTTTATCCCCCCCCCCCCTCCCGGGAAACTACATTTTTATCCATTTCTGCTCAGCTGAAAACTAAAATTTGTTGTTATTTGTTAAATTAGGTCACCTCGATAAACTGGTGTCAATAAAATGTGGATTAGCTATCCCCATGTTGTGGTGTGGCTCAGCAGGCAGTGCTGTGGTCTTAAACCTTCTCAGCTGGGGGTTTGAATGGTGCCCCGCCTGTGGATATGTGGAGTGTCGTCATGTTGTCCCTGTGCTGCGTGGGAGGTCCCCGGCGACCCCCAGCCCAATAACATGCATTTAAGTGGATTAGCATCTGTGACTTACCCATAGTGTGCGTGTGTGTGGTCTGCGACGGGCTGGCAGCCCCTACTCTCAGCACCCTCCTTCTGGGGATAGACTGCAACCCAGTCTTGGGTAGGTTTTAAAGGCGATGGATTGATGGATTGATGGATGGATATATAGATTTGTAAGCCAGAGAATAATAAAAATTGCAAAATGCAACCTTCTCCCATGCTCATCCTGGGTAATAATAAATACTCCAATTCCTACCCTGGGAAATAAGATAGAGATTCCTTCTCCAGATTTTTTTTTCCTGTTTTTAACAGTACACCACACGTCTGGCCTGAATTTTAATCGAAAATATATTTCATAGATAATCCTAAAATCCATACAGCCTTTAATTAAAGAGTCTGAACACAGACAAAACATGAAGGTGTCTTACAGAGCTACCTATTTTGCATCAGCTCATTGACACTATTCTCAGTTCGTGTCATGACCAAGTAAGAGTAAAAGCCTACAACTCAAGCTGCATGTCAGCTTGTCATAATTTCAGCCCCACCTTCCAATAAGACGCAAAGTGGGCATATATGAATGTAGAGGAGGTATCTGAGAAAATGAGACGTGAGAACGGCACAGATTGCTGTCAGACACTTTTGTAGATCTTATTTTAAGATTCAAATCGGGAAATAGTGAAGGATGGGGCCAAACCCATCCTTTGTGTTCTATAGCCGCTTGTCCTGAGCAGGGTCGCGGGGGTCTGGGGCCGATACCGGAAGCTATAGGTACAAGACAGGAGATACCCCATGAAGGGGCGCAAACCCATTGACAGACACCATTCACACCTACAGAATTGGCATCTCTAATTCACTTGAGCGTGTTTATAGGCTGGGAGGGGGGGGGGGGGGGGTCGCCAGACATGGGAGATACTGGGATCAGCCACCGCCACGCCACGCCACCCCAGGATCCAATCTGCTGCGGACAACAGCTTTAGACCATTCATCTCTTTACACTCCGTCTTCCTGGGTTTCACGATACTAATTGGTGAGCGTGTTTGCATTTAGAACTCAGACTTGATGATTTACAAATTAGTCTTTTTGACCTATATATATTATAGTTTTATTTTTAGACACTGAATGCCTTCATATTTTCTTTCTTTATTTAATATACAAATGAACTTGACTTTACATTTCCACAATTCACCCAATCAGTACAGACAATGTTAATGGGGGTTAAGGGCCTTGCTCAAGGGCCCACAGACACAAACTGGCGACCTTCCAACCAGAGGCACAGAGGCTTAACCCACAGGGGCACACACTACCCCTGTGAGGAACACACTGCCCCCGTGAGGCACACACTGCCCCCGTGAGGCACACACTGCCCCCGTGAGGCACACACATTGCCCCCGTGAGGCACACAGATTGCCCCCGTGAGGCACACACTGCACCCGTGAGGCACACACTGCCCCCGTGAGGCACACACTAACTTTAAGTGTATTGGATACAGTGACCTTTATCATACACATGAACGTAAGTTATCGTAAGCAACGCCAAACTGTATGTTGTACACAATGTATAAATAAAAAAACTAAAAAACACACACATTCTGCATATGTGCTACATTCATAATTTACATCTTTTCAAGTCAGCAGAAGAATTCAACACCTGGATGAGGCCCAGGCTTCCTTGGCTGCGCGTTCTGACCCAAGCACTGGAGGTTAGCGGTCCCGTAGGCATACGGAACTGAGGGCCCATAATTGCATCCACTCTGCCGTGAAACAGCGAGCCTGGAGTCAGCAGCACCTTTCTAATGGAACGCACGGCGCCAGAGCGCTATCTCCATGACCCGGGCGGCACAGACGTCCTGCGGCCGCTGTGCCTCGCTCTTCCGGAGGTGCCGCTTAGCACCTGCCAAGGCTGCACATCTCAGCCGATCAGAGAGCGGAGGGACGTCTCGCCGCAGTCACCCGCACACGCCCGCACACTGCTCCGTGCGGCTGCCCCGGCCAGGCTGCTGCGCGGCTCTGGGGGTCTGCGCGGCTACCCCAGCTTCGAGGCTCTGGGGGTCTGCGTGGCTGCCCCAGCTCCTCAGCTATGGGGGTCTGCGAGACTGCCCCAGCTCCACGGCTCTGGGAGTCTGCGTGGCTGCCTCGACTCCGCAGCTCTGGGGGTCTGCAAGGTTGCCCCGGCTCCGAGGCTCTGGGGGTCTGCATGGCTGCCTCGGCTCCGCGGCTCTGGGGGCCTGCGAGGCTGTCCCGGCTCCGAGGCTCTAGGGGTCTGCATGGCTGCCTCGGATCCGCGGCTCTGGGGGCCTGTGCGGATGTCCCAGCCGGGCTGCTCCGCGGGTCTGGGGGTCTGCGCGGCTGCCCCGGCTCCTCAGGTTTGGGGGTCTGCGAGGCTGCCTCGGCTCCTCAGCTCTGGGGGACCCCAGTGGTCCACACTTACAGTATTCCATATTGAAATACTTGGAGTGTTTTGTATATTCATGTGCAGTGCCATCTGAGGCCCATGAGCTGCACAATGCAATCTTCAACCTCCCCCCACCCCTGACAAGCTTCACCATGCTGAGTATGTCCAGGAGGGCAGGAGCACCTTCTGAGACAAAGTGATATCAGCTGCCAGAGTCGGTGCCCCCTCAGGTGATGGTGCCCTAGGCGGCCGCCTATGCCAGCTAATAGGTTGACTGTCACTGTTTATTCTGCAGCTGTACTGTACTGGATATAGAAGATGGATGCATGCATGGATGAATGGATAGAAGGAAGGATGTATGGATGATGTATGTATGTATGAATAGATAGACAGGAAGGACATTCATAAAGTTTCTAAAGCACTTTTTTAACTCTATTTATTTAAAAAACAAATTGCATCAAAAACAACTCACTTTCCTACACAGTTACTTGTGCGATGCACTTTTCCTAGTGTTGTACCAACTTCCTACTGGCACCAGCAGCGCCGTCACTGTTCCAACCGTTAAAAGTTGGGAAATGTTTTGAACATCCCTCATAGATAGATAGACAGCATCCTTAATTCCTATACTGACCATTGTAAAGCATTGCAAAGGTATTTATAGCGCTTTATAGATGACACCTTCACTGAGCATTCATAAAGCATGAGCTGTTTATAATACCTTCTGCATGTGTTACTATGAATGTGTAAGATGAAGAAGGCCAGCCTCCCCCTTCCCACCCTCACAACATTCTACCGAGGGACCACTAAGAGCATATCTCCATCTGGTGTGGGACCTTCACTGTCGCTGGACGGAAGTCCCTGAGAGGATCATCGGGGGGCCCCCTCCCACCCATTGAGGAACTGTACAAGAAGCACACCATTCGCCGTGTAAGCAGCATGGTGGAGGACCTCTCCCACCCCTCACCTGGACTGTTCACCCTCCTGCCATCTGGGAGAAGGTTTCAGAGCATTAAAACCAGCACTACCAGACACTGCTGCAGCTTCTTCCTCCGGGCAGTCAGGCTCCTCAACACCCTGCGGCCCCCCAAGAAGAGAAAAGTCTGACCCCCAGCACCAGTATTGGCTGCCCACCTCCTCATCAAGGCCTGAAGCCTGTCTCCCCAACCCCACCCCCCACACCCTACTGCCTGCTCTTCCCCCAAAGACTTTATAACTATCTCTATGCAAAATAATATAAGCGACTTTTATTGTTATTTATTATCATCTCATCATTTTTTCTATTTATTTCTTATTTATTCTAAAATATTGTATGCCCTCTTTTCTTTATTTTTCTTTTTTTTCCATGCAGCACCATGTGGGCCTTAGAGAAACGATATTTCAGTGCACTGCATACTTGTATATAGCTGTGTTAACAATAAATTCTTGAATCTTGAATTATATGAACAGTCATTAGGGCTTTATGAATGTGGGCTTCATAGAAAGTGTAACCAAAATTTTTTCATTGCATATCTATACAATACTTCAGAAACTGCAAATATTCTTGCTTCCGGTACTACAGTGACGTGGATGCTGCCTGGTGTGTAAAGCAGGCTGGCCGGTCCAACAGCTTAGCTTGCAGCACTTTCCCAATGGCTGGAGACCCTGCAGGCATGCTGCGCTCTCAGGCCCAGCCCCGGAAGCCAGACCACCGCTACACTCTGTTTACCTGCATGCCTCCCCGCCAGGATTCAGCTGGGACGCCCATCGCCACATGTGTTATATCTATTTCCGGCTGTCGGAATGGGCAGGATGATGAGTCACTGGTGGGGATAGGAATAACTGATCAGTCAGCTCGTGGCTGGATGGATCAGGACTGGGATTACTGGGGGTGGATAAAAGAGACATATATATCCGAAATACACAGGATGAAAAGGTTCTGAGAAATGAGAAGGAGGTATTTCTAAAGTCCCTGTAAATGTCATGGGACTGACCAGCTGGCAGTGAATCATACTGACCTGCATTATGTAAGTCCGAAAAAAAAATCAATTTCACATAATTATTAAATACTTTTTTATTAACTCAGCAGCTTATATACTGACTAGATTATCTGCTGGGATTGGTGTTTTCATTGGTACTGCAGAGAAACATTTATTATCTTTTTTTAACCGGCTTTAATAGCAATAACTTTATCTATAAAGGATCAGTTGAGTTAGATAAATAAATACAGAATTCATCCATGCGTGAGGCAAGCTGCCCCCCATCTCCCAGTTTATTTATGTCCTTATTTATTTCAAGGTAGATAAACTGTACAAAGGATTATTCGTTTCACAACTGTAATGGCCACTCAAATCTTCATTCAAAGAAGATCTGAATGCTTTACAGAGACGAGCTTAAGTTGGGCTTAATGTAGGTCTCAAGATTAAATTTATATTCACTTACGCACTGAATGCCTATTTCAGGTTATACGATCTGTGGTTTTAAATATCAGAATCCCTGTCCAATGGACCTCTTTTTCCCTTCCGCTTATAGATGAAGCCTTTTTATAATTTGAGCTATGAAATAGGCATAATGTGATCAGATGTGCTGAGCAATCCTGCTGTGTATTCAGCTTGCAATTTTATATGAATTAGTTTAGGCAGCCTACATCATTTTGCATGAACGAATGGATTTGGAATCACAAGCGCACAACCAACACTTGATGGCGGACTCCTGCATTCTGGTTATGGTTGGGAAAAGTCCAGAATTTCAGTCTATTATATTTTAAACTTAAAATAACTGGCTTTACAGTAGCTTAAAATGAAACCAGTCTCCAGCGGAAAAAGGTGTTGATCCCAAAGTAGCCAGGAATAGGACTTGGGGATAAGCATGGCTGAGTCGCCCGGCGATGTGCTCTGTGCCTCTTTATAAGTCTGACCCTAAATGTCACCCCATTACCTTTTAGAAGGGATTGCCAAAGAACCTGCAAACAAAGTAATATCAGCACATAATAAAGCATGTTCCTCTGAAAGTAATGGAAGGTAATTCTGACAGTGTGCTGCTCTTTGGACACATCCCAATGCTTTTATGTGCACAAAACCAGTAATTTTGTTGGTTAAATTTCACTTTACCGTCTATTAACCTAAATCAGCTTCATTAGATCTAATGACAGTACTGGGACGGATGCCCTTGGAATTTAGCGATGCACTATGTCACCAGACCAGAGAGAAGTAATGCACACGTTATGAATTTGCTATGCTGGCAATACATAGCAAGCCTAACTGCCAGGAACACATAATAGGCATATTTTCATTAATGTAAATCTTTCAAACAATTGAACTATTGGGTTCATATGCATTTTTAAGCATCCAAATAATATGGAGCCAGCTAACTAATTCTAATACACATTACTATTTTGTCAGGTCACATGACTAAGTGTATGAGTAAGGGCATTATCTTGTTAAATAATGACTAAGGGCATTATCATGATCCTGACTATCTGATCCTCCTGTGTGCCACGCCCTCTCGTTTACCTCGTGTGGAATCCCCGCGTTTGCCAGCTGTTTCTTGTTATCGGTTATCAGTCTTGTGTATTTAAGTCCACATTCCCCAGTCCATTCATTAACATTGTGTTGCTTCTGCTCCTTGCCTGTGTGATCCCCGGCAATAAACCCCGTGTATCCCCGATATTGGGACTCTGTTTCCTGTTTCCCTGCTCCGTGCCCGTCAGCACATTACAGGTATATTGTATTGTAGCCTAATTTAGAGATACTTTCAGAAATTTTTATACACGTATTTAATTGGCAACCAAAAGCAGTGCGGGGATTTTCTGCTGACAGGGGGTCACTTTGGTGTATTTTGTCATGGGGATGGAATTGAGTAACCAATGAAATAAAGCATTTTACATGTATAATCTCAAGCAATTGACCTGGAAAGATCGACTGACAGGTTTGGCAACCCATGGTATATAGGCTTGCGGAAGAAAAACTGGCCCTTACAAGACTGACCCACCAGGAAGATTCACAAACTTCCTGATGGACACTCCGTACCTGGCTTACAGAAATGCAATACTAATGATCAGCACAGATTAATCAAAATCTGCAAGACAGCACTTCGGTCATTTAGCAGTGGTTCACTCTCCTTGTACATTGTATTAAAAGGAAGTGATGTCACACGACAAAATGGAGAGTTACGATAGTGTTTTATATGTGGGTCAGTAGATCGTGACAGAGGCCCTGTATACACTTGGTTTTAAAATGCATATTTTGACCAATCGGATCGCAAGTGGACAGCTCTAAAGACAAGAGTAAACAACCACCAAGACGCATTGTGATCTGATCGATCAAACTACTTGCCGAGGTGGTCTGAGATGCACTTGACTGCATGTCTTTAGTAGTATAAACCAGTGTTTCTCAAACCAGTCCGCAGGGACCACAAGATGGTGCACGTTTTAGCTCCCTCCCAGCTCCCTGGGAATTGGGTGAGAGTAAAAACGTGGACCGTCTGGGGGTTCCAAAGGACTGCTTTGGGAAACACTGGTGTAAACGCTAATGCGTTCCCAACAAGGACGTCACAGTAACTGTGCAGCTCTGTTAGACCTTCTACAGGAAGTAACATAGGCAGTAATGAAATCTGAACAGACGTGGTCAGCTGTACACCTTACAGACGCATAATACACACAAGTGTAAATGGCAGTGTGTCTTGGCCGTCGACTTGAGATGTGATCGCCCAAGCCACATTTTAAAACCAAGTGTAAACAGGGCTTGAGATTCACTAGATCATTTGCAGCCATCATGTAACATTATCACATAAAATTCCTACTTCAGTTCTCATGTATCTCTGGCTTATTACAAAGAACACAAAACATTACCCTTCACTTTCCTACCTTGATACAATGATCCAGCGCTAGGGAAATGTGTTAGATTCTTAGCATGTTCGTAATAAATAAATAACGAGGCGCATATAATAAAAGCATGCGTCTGTGCTGTTACTGAGATGTCGCCCGTCACTTTGAACTTTCATTAGAAGTAGCATTGCATCGTTTGCAGCCACCTATTAAGCTATCATCACTTTGATTTGTGCTGTGACATCGCAGACGTGTATGGACCTCTGAAAACGTGAAAAATTTTGGATTCCCAAATTTAAAAAGTTCCACTTGCACGTATCTTTTGCTTTTCACCTCATGTTAGTGCAGAGTGACTGTTGTGAATGTTTAAGGTGTTTTGTGTAGTTATCTGGCAAGAACAGACACAAACAAAAATTGAAACTTTTGCAATTTTACACTGAAGACAACATGTCATGAACCATTACTTTGTTCCTTTAGCATTTGACGCTATAAATTGCTTGCGTCTAAACAGGTTTTATTCTATTAATCAACATGAACTAAAATGTATTAAGAAGTTTAAATAAACATAATTACTTTTATCATTTCACTTTGTCACTTGTCTTTCCAACAAACGATCTGCTTCAAAAACTTTATTTTATATTAATAAAAAATCAAGTACAAACATTTGCCAAAGATAAACACGTATTCATTCCACAGACCTTCAGATATGAGGAACTCAGTATTTTTTCCGTAACGGACGGTGCAATCTCTCGTAACGCAGTCCAGCTCCCGTCACGTAGCCGACAAGCTAGTCAAGCTAGCCACAAATGCAAATACATGAACAAATGGCATAAGTGGCTATGATCAAAAATAGATGTTCCCTACGTAGACTTGATTAATAATCAATTGTGCGTAGGACTATAGGTTAAGAAGGCTCTGAAAACTGGAACAAAGACATCCTCCCCCCAGGGTTGCCAACTCTGGTCAACTGACTGAATGAGATTTTCAGAGACAAGTCACTCTCATTTACATGTATGTAACAGGTTTATTACTTTGTAGGTAGGCTGTATGGTTTGAAAACAGCCGCAGTGCTTTTGGTGTAGCTATTCTGAGGTTTATAATGGAATAATAAAGATTTGCGGTAAGATTTCTTGCGTAAGAGTCTGAAAGCGTGAGTGTCGCGCCAAATGCGTGAGAGCTGGCTGCCCTGTACTCTGATGCTGCTCATAAGATCACCTAGCTGAGGAGATACAAAAATGAGAAACGCATGTCTAAAAATCCCATATGTGCGTCACACGTTTATGATTTAAATGCAAAGCAGAACGAGAGAAGATGATGATCCACTTGTGACCCCGTGACCATGGGGGTTCATTAAGGGAACTAACAACACCAGGGAAGGTACAAAATAAAAGGACTGCAAGGAGTCAAAGCTAAATGGGAGAAATAAGAATAGTAAAGCAAAGACACTGAGCATCATGCAGACCAGGACTGAGCACCTGAATAGGCCAACAACCCCACAGGAACTAACCATAACCACATAAAACAACCCACCAAGGTAAAGAGAAAAAACACAGGCAGGAACTTAAATACACAAACTAAACCGGGTTAACAAAAAGGCAGATGTGGAACATCAGGCAACTAACCAATCACTGGGCTACAGGACAACGAGCAACAGGTGCGACTAACAAACTCAATCGTGGAAGTAAAAGGCTTAATTGGCTAACGCGGAGACAGAATCTAACCACTAGGCATATAACAGAGATGAGTAATATATAACCATAAAAAGTATAACGCAAAACACCAAAACAGAACACAAACCACAAGCTAGGAACAATGTACAAGAAACCAAAACATAAACAGGACCGAGGTGGCACAAGGGAAATGGATGGGAAGCCAATAAACACTGGTCAAGCCCACCTCAAACCCACAACTGGCAGGTTCACAGAGTCTGAGCCACATGCGCGGCTTCCTCGAGCTACGTGGTAAACTGGGAGCAGGGAAAACGGCACGAGGGTAGAAGCATTAAACATGGGGAGGGGAACAGGCAGACTGGCCAGCAATACCTGCAAGGAGAGGAGGAGGGGGGCGGGGCCAGGTGTGAACGGTTTATGACAAAAATTTGTCAAACTAATTTGAAATCCATCTAGTAGCAGGGGACAGTCATTCACATATATGCAAATATAAAATAAAATCTAAATGTAAAACCGTGACCCATTCTGTGAGTAATTATATGTATTTTACACATAAAAATAAGACTGGTGTGTGAGTGTGTCCTGTGATGGGCTGGTGCCCCATCCTAGGATGTTCCCTGCCTTGTGCCCATAGGCTCCAGTGTGTGAGTGACTGGTGTATGAGTGTGCCCTGTGATTGGCTGGCGCCCCATCCTGGGTCGTTCCCTGCCTTGTGCCCATAGGCCCCAGTGTGTGAGTGGCTGCTGTGTGAGTGTGCCCTGTGATTGGCTGGCGCCCCATCCT